>CAUYSK010066795.1:0-18524 GCA_963575035.1 Avahi laniger
AAAAACATATGAAAAAATGCTCAACATCTCTAATCATCAGGGAAATGCAAATTAAAACCACAATGAGATATCACTTATCTCCAGTGAGACTGGCCTTTATCAAAATGTCCCAAAACAATAAATGTTGGCGTGGATGCGGAGAGATAGGAACACTCATGCACTGTTGGTGGGATTGCAAACTAGTGCATCCTCTAGAATTTTTATAGTTTCATGTCTGAAGTTTAAGTCCATTATCCATAGTGAGTTAATTTTTGTGAATGATAAGAAGTGCAGATACTGTTTCATTCTTCTACATGTGGCAAAGTGATTTACAGAGTCAATGAAATCATCTAACACAAGCTTCTATCCTTGATCTTGCGATTACCTTTTATCTCATCTGATTGCTAGTTCAACAACGAACTGATGTGACTTCTACCTTGTGTGAGTCTAAATTGTCATTCTTGCTAATTCTTGCCCTGGATTAACTCCTGTGGTCTGGGCAGGCTCAGTCCCCAGCTCATAAAGATATTGTAAGGTTACACGGACAACAGATGTGATAGAACTTGGGTTACTATTATCACCATCACCAAGGTAAGTCATATCCATGAAACTTTGATCAGGATTTGGTGAAGAGACCTCCCTCAAGCATGAATAATTTCTTGTACAAATGTCCCTAATCAAAGCCATCAAGAGAAAGTAGAACCATATCAAAGCTATTAGACATAAACAGAAAGTCCTCAGTAGTGACGGCTGCATTGAGGAATAAATGAAGGCTCCAGGTGTGAATTAAACCTTGACTTTCTTTCAGTTTGGTCCTTTGTACAATTGCACACCAGCCTCTGCTTTGTGCAAAGGATATCCCCATTCCTTTCTCTGTTACACTCTCCCACCATGTTCCTTGTCCTCAAAGCAATCATGGTCTAATGGGGACAATCTGACAAATAAGAGAATTTTTCATTCAAGTGTAATAATCACAGTGATCAAAGGTGGCAAGGACTCTTCTAGAAATAAAGCAACAGGGCTGCATGGAAAGTCCTCACATAAGAAATGCTTTTGCAGCATCTTGAATTATGAAGACACTAAAAAGATCACATGGGAAGGGGAAGACACATAGGGAGGTGGGAGGGGAGAGTACTGTTCTGAGAACCCCCAGATTGTGGCCTCGGCAGCCCCTTTCATCTCCCTGCATCTCAGTGTCCTCATCTACCACGTGGAATAATGTTCATTGTCCTACCAACCCCTTGCTGGTTGCTCAGTCATCAAATAGATTACCATCCATGAAACCCCATTTTACAGTTTAAAGTTTTATTGATCCTCGTGATGATGATTTGTACTAGGCTCTGAGAATATGGTTCTGCAATCGGTGAAAAACTTCATTGTTTACTTTTTGAACAATGAGGATAACATTGATGGTGAAAGAAATCCACCTCAAAAAAAGTAATAAGACATTTGCTTCTCTGAAGGGAAGAGGGTAGGGCTAGAATTATAGAAACATTTTAAATTCCCTTGTAATTTAAACAAAGCTCATCATGGGCCTCCTCCTTTTTCCTTCACCTCACCACACCCCCAAAGCCCAGCCAGATTCTTCCTCCTTCTCGTTTCTGATTCTCTTAGCACCTGTTACCTATGGAGTGTTGAGGGGACAACTAATCACGTTGCACGCATCACTTCACGGATTCCCACCCTACAGTGATATAGAAGCTATTGCTGTACACGTGCCATAGATGAAGAGAGTGAACTTAGAATAGTCCAGCAGCTTGCCCAAAGCCCATTCCCAGGTCCAGGAGTTTGGACTGGCTCTAACCCTGGTGCACAACCACACTGATGTATTGGCTTCAAGCACGGTTTGTATGTGGTATGTGTTCAGCTTAAAAATCCTTAGATTTGCTGCCCTTCGAAAGGAGCCACAAATCATCTGGAGAGCAATTAAGACACTCACCCTTTCCCTTTTATGAGAGTTGAATGCAGTACACAGTGGTGGAATCAAAGAAGAGCTGGGGCAGGGATATGAGCTGTGACCTATCATGATTTCAACTGTTCCCTCACATTTCTTGATATGAGCAATCAACATTCTCTGACACTGTACACATGCAGCTTCAATTTCCCTTTTTATCATGCAATGGCTGTTAAGCCTCTGTTACAAAAAAATGCTGCTGCTACCATTGTATGTTTTTTCAACCTAGAATCCTGCTATCCCTTGTCTTATGGCCACATAACTCCATTCCCTGCCTCCATCATAACATGGCTGTCTTCCCTCTGTTTGTCTCTGCCCTCACATGGCGATTTCCACGCCTTATGAGGGCACCAATCTTGTTGGATTAAGGGCCCATCCTACTCTGGCATTTAACTAGTTAAATTTATAATGATCCTATTTCAAAATAAGGTCACATTCACAGGTGCTGGGGGTTAGGACTTCAACATATCTTTTTGGGGGACACATTCGACCCATAATAGGGATGTCAGAAAATCAATATTTTTTTCTCTGTTAGTTTTTGTAGCTTTAAAAAGTGGATCTCAGGCCAGGTGATCTCTAACTTCCTTTAAAATTCTAATAGATCATGGCCCTAAAATCTTTTTATAGGCATTTTTTATAGTTGGGAAAATTGGTTTTAATTAAAAGGAAAGAAAAAAAAAAACATTGTGTGCAAGGACATGCACAAACACACACCAGGATTCAGTGAGTGTAGCTCGGGGCATGCGGTGTGCTGATGGGAACAGAAGAGAAGGATATTTAGGATCCGTCAAGCCCAAGACGACTGCTAGAGGCTTATATACTGCCGTGTCTGAGGTCAGCTGCTAAACAGCTTACAAGGGCTTTGTTTGCACAAAGATTAATTTAGAGATTAACCAAGTGACTTTGTAAAAGTCCCTAAAGGAGGCTTTTCATGAAAGCCCATAAAACATATTTGTGGGTGGTTGTTAATGTTTATGAAACTCTGTGTGTGTGCGTGTGTCCGTGTGTGTGTGTGTGTGTGTGTGTGTATGTTTTACCATTGTCCCAGCTCCTTAGAAATAGATTTTCATGATCCCTCAGCTTTCTTCTTCTTGAGATTTCATTATCTGAATGACTTTATGCATGAAAGGTGAACAAATATATTAGGGGTGCAACCACTTATATGTTGGATGATGACTATATGGTGTATTAAACATCTGGCCAAAGATAATGAAAGTTTATTTTCAGTTCTCCCAGTGACTATAAACCAAGGAATGATTGAATCTCATGTGTGCTTAGAACACAAATAAAAGCCAAAGGTTTACGATAGGAATTTTCTTCCAATTACTATGCATTTCTCCTCATCAGGGAGAACATACAGGAGAATCAAAGGGGAGGAAAGAGGAGGAAATAACATGTGCTCGCACTTACGAGGACTATGGGAAGGCGCTGATATCTTTAGTTGTTTTCCTACATCAAGTGTTTTGTGTGCTTGTCTCATTTTCACCTATAAGTAAATTCTTATTGTTCTCAGGTTACAGAAGAATAAATTGAGGCTTCTAAAGTTAAGTCATGTGCCTCTAATTACACAAGTAGTAGAAAATGGAGCAAGAACTTGGACTGAAATGTGTTAGATTAAAAGTCCTGAGCAATTTTTTCTAGGGCACTATGTGTGTGTGTGTACATATGTGTGCAGTAAGAGATAGCAGTAATTATCCCCCAAAGGAAGACCACTGGGCAGGAATGTTATTAAGACACAAACTTTTCCTGTTTATTTCTTGCTCTACAAATTCCTTATCTCAGGTTGCTCCTTGTGAAATTGGGGTGTTTAAAAGCATGGGTCTGTTAAACTGGATAAAAAATGGCTAAGCAGTAGGTTAAAAAAGTTCTCGGCATTTGTATTAGGGTTCTTCAGAGAAACAGAACCAATAGAACAGCTATAACTACAGAGAGAGACAGAGAGAGAGATTTAAGGAATTGAAGGAATTGGTTCACGTGCTTATGCGGTCTGACAAGTGCCAAGGTCTTCGGGTGGGCTGGCCAGCTGGAGTTCTGTGGGAGCCAGTGGTATAGTTCCAGTTAAAACGTGAAGGCCTAAGAATCAGGGGAGCTGCTGGTGTCATTCCAGTTCAAAAGCTGGCAAGCTTGAGGACTAGGAATAACCAATGTTTCAGTTCAAGTCTGAAGGCAGGAAAAACCTGATGTACCAATTCAAAAGCCATCAGGTAGGAGGAATTGTCTTTCATTCAAGGGAGTGTCAAACTTTCTGTTTTTTTTCAGGACTTCAACTGATTGATGAAACCCACCCACAATCTGCTTTGCTCAGTCTACCAATATAAATGATAATATCATTCAAAAACACCCTCACAGAAGCACCCTGAATGATGTTCCACCAAATATCCCAGGACCTTATAGCCCAGTCAGGTTCACACATGGTATGATTTAAGTGATCCTGTCCCCCCAAAATTCATAGTTTGAAATCCTAACCCCTCAAGGTGATGACATTAAGAGGTGAAGCCATTTGGGAGGTAATTAGGTCATGAGGGTGGAGCCCTAATAAATAATATTAGTGCCCTTCAATATAAGCCTAAGGAAGCTTGTTCCTTCCACCAGGTGAGACACAGCTAAAAGTCACCGTCTATGGAGAAACAAGTCCTCACCAGGCACCAAAATCTACCTAAATCTTGATCTTGCACTTGTCAGCCTCCAAAACTATAAAAAATAAATTTCTGTTGTTTATAAGCTACCGAGTCTAAAGTATTTTGTCATAACAACCGGAATGGACTAAGGTAAAACATAAAATTAATCATAATAGATTTGGTAAACCTTTCCTTTGAAAAATAAAGTTCATTCAATTTGTTAAGATAAATAAATCTACTCTGGACCTAAAGAAAACATATCTATAACTTGAACATTAAGAAAAAACTTAATGCTATTTCTGCAACAAAGCTCTTTCCCCCTTCACATCTAATCAGAGTTCTGTGAAATTCTCTGCAAGCATCATTTCCCACTGTTTCTTCCCACACATGAGATGTGCTAAAAATGCCAGCACACTCATCTTCCTCGGACACCCCATGCAGCCACGCACTCATAGGCCCCCAGCCTTTGATCACAGGGTGCCCACTGCATAGAGTGACCTTTCCTGCCCCGAGTCTCTATCTGAAAGAAACCTGTTTGATTTTCAAAGGCTGATAAATACATCGCCTCTTCTGTGAAGCCTTTCCTGTGTCCTTGACCAACAAATTGACCAGTGGCTCTGCTTGATCAGAGAACACTGTTCATATCCCAAGCACAGAGTCTGTCCTGACTCTTCACTTGCAGTCAGGCAATGGCCACATCTCCCAGCCCGTCAATCGATAAGAGCCGCACTGACCACTCCAGCTCCCTTGGCAACAATCCCCCAGTGCCTTCTCACTTTGTTCCCACATGCTTTCCTTGACCCATGTCTCAGCCTGTTCCTGCCTTTTGCTTCTGCTTCTCCTTTGTTTGCTTTGTGTTGGCATTTGTCCCTACTGATTCGGGCTTCTGAGGCTCCCTGAAGAACCATCATTTTCTCTATTGCTGCACTATTCTGAATTGATTTGAGCAAGACCTTCCCGGAGGGCCAAATTCCCAGCAAATTCTTCACCCCTGCATGTGTGGATTCATTTGTAGAGATAGAGAACTCATCTGTTTCGTCTCGGTCTGTAATTATCTCTCTCCTGTTAGATGGTGAAATCTTGTGTAGAATTTATATCTTATTCATCTTCGTATCTCTTGTGATTTCCTTATGCCTATCATAATTTATATGCTTAATAAATATATGTGTGGCATGAATCAAATTAAATGCATTTTTATCTTGAGTGTCCTCTTTGCTCTTCTCAACCTCTAGATTCTTGCCATCTTTTAGTGCTAATTCTAGTTCTCGTCTTCTTGGATTACTGTAGCTCGAGGAGATTTGTTCTTAACCGGACTTCTATTTCTCATAGAAGCAAATATTATTAGTTTGATTGCGATCATGTGTTCTGTCTTTCTGCCGAGTTGGGAAGCTCGGTGAGCAATCAGTGTTTTGCTTCTTTCATATGTCTATAGAGCGCTTAAAAGAGTGTATGTTTTAAATAATAACGCAGATAAGTCATAGTAATAACTGGGATCCAAATACTTGTTACGTTCTTACTTACTGTTTGAGTCTGCTTCTCAGGCATTTGTGGGTATCTTTGAGAGCAAGGGCAATAGTTAATCATCTCTGTAAAACCAGAATCTCACACATGCCTATGCTGAACAGTGACATGGTCAGTATTGAATACAGAAATGATTTACATATTATGATAATCTTCAACTGCCTCTTAATTATTAATACTTAATAAAGGGGAAAGATAATTCACATTCATTGAGTATCTGTTTTGTTGAATGCATCATGTGTTTTATATTTATGATCTCATTCGAAGCTTAGGGAAGGTCATTTAACATTTTTGGCCTCAGTTTCATCATCTGCAGTGGGAGTGATAATAATACTTACCTCACAGGATTTTGAGGAATAATTGAATTAATAAATGTAAAGCCAGTTGATTGTAAATTTTATGATGCGATTTATACTTTGATAAATCTGTTATTAATTTTGTGAAAGCCCATGGACATGCTGAAAATAGCACTTTCATATTTGAGGGAGGAGAATTAATTAGATGGAGCAAATGTCAGAAGTCATACATTCTATAAAATGCAATTTGGGCATATAAGGATTATCAAACACAGGGATAATTTGTCTATTATAGAAGACTCAAAACATAAATATAATATAAGAAAAAATAATTTTTCAAAGCAAAGTCAAAAAGAGAAAATACAGAAAGAGGAATTTTTTTTTTATTTTTACAAAAAGCATCAAATCCCTGAGAAAGATGAGAGAATATATCATATCTATGAAGCAAGAACTAAATGAAATAAAAATTACAACCAAAATATAAAAAAAAAACATGGATTAAAGAAAATTCAAAGCATGTCTGGAAGACAAAGTTGAGTAAATCTCTCTGCCATTTTTTTGAATGTATATGCCCATTTAAAAATCGTATGTTGGAACCTGATACCCAATTTGATAGTAGTGAGAGGTGGGGCATTTGGGGAAGCGATTAAGCCAGGAGGCCTCTGCACTCATGTCTGGGCTTGGTGCTCTTATTAAAAGGGGCTGAAGAGAGTGTTGATCCTTTTTCCACTTTCGCTTTCTGCCCTGTGAGGACACAGCAATAAGGCATCATCCTGGAAGCAGAGAGAGGTTTCATCAGACATTGAATCTGCCATCACCTTGATCTTGAACTTTCCAGCCTCCAGAATTGTGAGTAATATGATTCTGTTGTCTATACATTACCCAATCTAAGGTATTTTGTTATAGCAGCAGGAACTGATCTAGGACACTTCCCAAAAACAAAACAAAAAAATAAAGCACTGGAAATAGGAATAAGGAGGTTAGGAAATGAGAGGGTGAGTACAGGAGTTCAGAATCTGAATTATCTGAGTGTTAGAAAAATAAGCCTTTAGAAACTCCCGGAGGGAGGAAGTTATCACAGAAATATTTCCAGGTAGTTTCTCAAAAGGAAAACAATACTGTTTCATGCTGAAAAAGCAAGTTGGTGCTTAGCTCAAAATGTGAATTTATGACCATAACCTAATTATATAACATTGTGAAATTGCAAAACAATAGGAGAAATGATGTGGACCTATTAATTTTCATGAAGGGAGGAGGGAACAAACCACCTCACACAAAGACAAGTATCAGAACTGCAATGTACTTCTTATTAGGAACACTCAAAACCAGAGGTAATAATGCCTCTAATTTCTGAAAAAAAAAAAATCCCAACCTAAAATTCTATATGTCACCTATTATTTAAGTATATGAGCAGAACAAGTACATTTTCAGAATGTCAAGAAATTAGATGCTATGCACTTTTTCTCAAGAAGCTTCCAGATACTGCATTCTACCTCTTCCAAAAGGAGAAATAAAACCAAAGAGAGTAAAACATGGGATCCAGGAAACAGAGAATCAAACAAATTAGAGACACAGATAATCCACAAGGAAATGGTGATGAGAGATTTCCAAATAACAGCCCTGTGACAGAGCTGGAGAACGGTCAGTCCAGATCGAATGAGTTCAAATGTGCTGGAAAAGATTCCAGAGAGGTTCTGAAGATATTCATAAAATACCTAATGTTTTCGGATTTCAGTGGAGAAAATTGTATATACCTGGGGAAGTATCAGCATTAACATAGAAATAAAAAAATACAGAAATAAGCAAGGCCAATAGATAAGAAAATTATTATCTCTGAAATAGCATTCAAACTGAAACAAATTATTTTGCAGGAAATGAATAATATCATAGGATACTATGTATCTCAGCCATGAACAGTGTTTACCTAGTCATCATAACTTATGTAATGACTACTTATTCTATACAAATTACAACATGATTCTACTAGAAAAATTGGGATGGGGAAGCAGGAAGTATACACATTATTTAGAGGGGTAGAGTGTGAAAGAGGAATGGATTATCATGCAGAGTCCATAGATAATGGCTATGCCTGAAATATTCATAAATAAAATATAATCATTCTAGTGAGAAATGTGGACAAAAACTGCAGAATCTACTGAAAGAATTGAAAAGTTGCCGCCGGGGAGTGGGAAGTGGTGTGTGCATGGCATAGTGGACCACTGCTGTTTTTAACAAGCACCTGTAGAACTATTCAATTTGTTTTTCTTTAAACTATGTGCATATGTAATGTGATTAATTTCTTTGAAAAATACTTAATACTGTATAAATTAAACATGTTTTAAAATACTGCTCTTCTTTATTTGCTCTTATTTGTAGATATGTACACATACGGAAAGTGAATTACATGACCATATTTCTGGAACTAATTGAAACATTCTCTAAGTCTGCCAATTACCTCTGAGCTTTGTAATGAGAGAACAATTAGAGTACAGGACAGTGCTTCCTTCTCAGATGGCCTTGTGTTTGCATTATTTACAGCCACCTCACCAGTTTATGGTGCTGACATCTTTTCCAGAGGATGGGCAGATTATCTGTCAGGATGTTCTCTTTCTGTTAATATTTGGTGAAGGAGTAGCCCCTATGAGGCATCCAAGAAGGCCAGCGGTTCTTCACCAAATGTCAGTTTGTGTCGCAGTTTTGAGCAACTTAATTCCTATTCTATGCCAAGGGCAGAGTTTGTTCTAGAGCTCAAACAAAAACACAAACTGCAGACATTTGCAAGACACACAAGGCATCGTGTTGCCCTTTTGGTCATGACTGCACTTTTCTCTTCCATTAAATACTTTGAAATGTAAATGTCCAGATTTGAAAACTGGGTATGGTTTTAACTCTTCTCAGGCTGAAAAACACACAAAGTTCCTTCAAACACAAAGAGAAAAGTAAAGAACTCAAGGGAAAATTTTTAATTATTGTGTGCAAGATGTGTTAGCAATACCATTTCTAACAGTTTTCATGAAAGCAGATGAAGATTTCAATGGTGTCTTCATCTAGAAGTGTTTTCTTTTCTCATTTAGTGAGCTGGGGAGGGAAAAGATATCCATAGCTGAATAAATTTGGCAAAGTGAGAAATGCTTTGTAATACTTTAGGAGAAAAATAGAAAAAGAGAACAAAACTGTAAATGGTTTTTACATGTCTTTTGCTGAGCTGTGGAAAAAATCGATGCTGTAAGATCTCAGCACTAAGTGTGAACGCGTTAGGTGGTTGTTAGGGCTTTTGGTTTGGGAGTAGAAATGGTCAGTCAATAGTCTCATCTTTCTCTTTTTCAACTAAAGGTGAGGGTACTTGTTGCCCTGAAAACAATAAGGCCCTCTGGAGCTGTAGAACAATCAGGAAAGAAAATTGCTCTGATCTTAGCATTTAGATAGGTAAAGCGATTTCTTTCTGCTAGGAAAAATCATATTTTCTGCAAGAAAAATGGTGAAATTGCCTTTTTAGTAAATGATGACTCACTGACCCAACTGCCTTCAAAAATCAGAGGTGTGACACATTTATTGAATATATGTATTAAAACCTAAGACCATGTTTTGATATTTTTTATATTTTTACTTACCAAGGGATGAAAAACAATAGCTATCAAATTCTTATACTCTGGGACAATGCCTTGCATACATTATCTCTAATTCTTACAACACACATTTGTTTTCTTACTCGTCAAGCCCAGATCGATAACTTCACTGCTCTATTGCCAAGATGATTACAAATTGAGCCCTGCCTTCCATGAGTTTAAAATCTATTAGGAAAATGGAGAAGAAAAAGCTACATTCATCAAAAGATTACCGTGGATTGTATTAATTCTATATCTTACAATAATTGTGTGAGAGTGACATTGCGATTTCTATCTATATGTGAAGGTTAGAAACATAAAAGTGAAATGACCTGCTCATGGTCATACAATTAATGTGCTTTGGAGCCAGAACTCAAGCCCAGGCACATCTGATTTCACACTCATGAGCTCTCTGCTAGATTTGGTGGCTCTGTGACGGGTCCAAGAAGAGAAGGCCTGTGAGGTAAGAAAATAAACAATTTTTGACTTTTAGGAACTTTTAGATCTCAGCTAGCAAGGCAGTCATAAAGCTGCAATTAATAGGGTGGTCTATATCACAATTAATACTGCAACCCAGTGTTGCATAGTGCTGTAGACTCTTTATGCACCCCACCCCTAAAACAATTCATGTGCTGAAACTTAATCTCCAATGTGTTGATATTTGGAAGTCCAGATTTTGAGAGGTTATTAGGTAATGAAGGTGGAGCCCTCATGAGTAAAATTAGTGGCCTTATAAGAAAGGCCCCGAAGAGCGCCCCCATCCATTCTGCCATAGGAGGAACTCAGCAAGATGGCACTGTCTAATAAACCAACAAGGAGTCCCTCACCAGACAGCAAATTTATCAGCCTCTTGACTTGGACTTCTCAGGCTTTAGAACTGTGAGAAATAAATTTTTGTTGCTATTATACCCTAGTCTAGAATAGCCTATTCTGTTATAGCAGCTGAAAAGGTCTAACACACAAAGCACACTTCAAAGAATTGCTGGTCACTTAATCTTTTTAATTACTTAAGTATGAATAAATAGAAAGAGCTGGCAACAAAATATGAAACGAGAAAGCTAAATGCAACTTTGCGTTAAGATTTAGCAAACATTTAATTGTGTATGTTGGTCTTCTTTAGGTACTGTGAGAGGCACTCACTTTCACATTTATTGTTTTCATTTATGCACTCAATAAAAATATTGTACCTGCTAATACATTCATCAGGAAGGGACCTTTGACTACATGATGAACTCAGTGTATTTGTGGGATGCCACACTGGGTTTTGGAATAGGGGAATATGGATTTCAATTCTGGCTTGGGGTTTTGTTAGTTACGAGGTTTTAGATAAGTTCATTCTTTCAAAGAGAAAACTCAATCATGAATGGAGTTGCAGGAAAATTTCATGTATTGTTTTCTGTAATGAACTAATTGCTGATGTGCATCTAGCCCATGAAATACACTCCCTATTTGTTTAGACAGTTAATCTTATTTTTTCATTTTGACACTTTGCACAAATCAGTTAAAACATTGTTTATGATTTATAGCCAATTTTTAAGCTTGGTTCATTCCATTTTCTTCTGATTCTACTATTATCCTTTGATTTTCACACTTCCTTCTGTTTTTACACTCCCTTCCCCCGTATGGTTTTATCACCTACATACACATCTTATCATTTTTGTACCAGAAAAAAGTTACTTGCTTTACTTACCTGTGGGTAGAATTTGATTTCTTATTTGTGAGAAAGAAAAAAAGTAGCAAACAATTTCCAATTATTTTCCCTCCATTCAAAATAGGCCAGCATTATATAGCACATGCAAACTTTGGAAGAAATAGAAATACTAAATAAAGCTCAATTAACCACAGAAATGGTGCCATGAAACAACAAAATTCACTTCCAGCTGGAGGGGATATGCAGGAAGCTCTCTGGAAGTTCACAACAGGGGAAGGTTGCTGTCTTCCCAAAGGACATCATTGCTTTTTAATAAGATCATGGATCTAATGTTCTATAAAATGTAAAAGGATAGAGACTGAGGAACTATTTATCTTATTATTGTTTTTAAGTATATGTTAAAGCATTTTAAAATTAAACAAATTTATAGCCATTGAGAAATTCCCAATTGTGTGTCATTTGTTCTTTGTTTTTGTGTGTTCTCTCATTTAATCCTCCAAATAACTATTTTATTTCCCATTTCATAGATGAGGAAATTAAGGCACTGAGATGTTGGCTTGGTAAATCATATACCTCTAGTATTTTGGATTAGGCTCACCGGAAAGATCCTCTGAGATGGAGAGCTGTGTGCAGAGGCTTGCTTGGGGAGTCCCCTCAGGAGGCACACACTGGGGAGGGGAGAGGCAAGAGTTGACCTACGAAGGTTTCAGCTGAGGCCTCAGGGAAATCTGGGGCTGGGAGGGCCTTTCGAAGTTGTCCTAAGTGAGAGAAAGGGGCTGAGCAAATGTGTCCCCACAGCAGCTTGACATTGGCCATGGACCACGCCCTATGGGAAGACATACCGTTGAGGAGGTCACATCCAATGGCTGAGAGCATGGTCCTGATATTCCCAGCAGCTGGGGAATGGGTTCTTCAGTTTGAAGAAGGAAGGGGGTGGAAGCTGCTGGAGCTGCTACCTGCCACATCTAGTAGGTGGGAGATCAAAGGTTTGATTTCAACTTGAGATTTTTTTTTTACCTTCATAGAATAAAAATTTTATTTTAACATCCTTTCTAGAGGATGGACACACTCGAACCTCTGTCTTGAGTGGGGCAAGGGCAATATATGTAGCCTAAACATTCTTACCCCCATAATATGCTGAAATAAAAAAGAGAAAAAAAAGACCTGACATAGACATTATAAAAAGGGAAAATTATAGTATAATGTCTCTCATAAAGTTAGACAAAAATATTAGCAAAATTTTGAATACTAGCAAGTTAGAAATCTCTGAAAAAATTGTGAATCTAATCTAGCAAAAACTAAAACTTTTAAAAAATGAAAAAACAAAACAAAATCCTTGTTAGTCTTAATGAAATAGTTTTCAATACCGTTACAATCCTGGTTGCACTTCTGAGCAACACATGATTTTATTACATCCCTAATGGAGTGTGATGCTCAGAGTGCTCAGTGGAACCGAGTTAGTCTTGAGGTGGACACAACTATGGCCTCTTCATTTTGTACATCTTCTAAAATCCCATGAGCTGTGAAAATTTTCAGTTTGATAAGTTAGCATGCGTACTTAAAATATCTTTCAGACTCTAAAGGAAATATTTGGATAAGTAGATAATGAAGTGATTCTCAAAAAAAAATATATAAATTTGGAGTCTTGGTGAGATTGCTGTTTTATCCTTCGAGTTCCTAGTTCTTTCTCCCTCCTCATACTGTCCATTCATTGTCTTCTTTGGGCATCCGACCGTGGTTCAATGGGAGGGAGGGAAGGCTACTCGGTGGCCCCAATTCTTCATCCAAGTTACCTGAAGAGCTTTTTTCTTTTTTTTTTTTTTAAATCAGATTTCTCCACTCTAAATGTAAAGCTTCTAATGCAGTAACTCTTTGTCAGTGCATAGGAATCTATAGTTTAACTTCACCAGGTGATTTCTGGGGAGCTAACTCAGCTCAGGTGCTGGAGCCAGATGTTCAGAACTGCTGGTCTAGTTAACCTGTAAATGCCCTTTCTTTGCATAATGCAGGTTTCTATAATATAAAGCAGGGACTACTAATTTAGCATTCATTTACTTTTCCTGGTGGTGTGAACAGGGTCTGGCATAGGAGTTATATTTACTGAATATTTTTGAATGAAAAAAATTAACAAATACAATGAATCTCTTTGATTTAGCCCAGCCAAAATTCAGAAAGCTGCTGTGTTTGAGCAGAAAGAACAGTAGACACAGAGGTAGTAGCAAACATTGCCATTTGGACAAATCAATAAAATGCTATTTCAATATAAATTAATAGTATGTCATTATATTTCCTATCAGACCAACTGGCTTACCTCTAATCCTATGTTCTTTTCACTATACTCTGACCTGATCACATGAAACACAAAACAGAAAACAAGGTAACATAAGAAAATTTACTAACATTTATTTTTACCCCATCAATTTTCAAATAAGACATTGAATAAGCTTATAACAATAGCACATAATAAAATTAATATGATAGGCAGGAAAAAGAGAGTCGAGAAAAAAGAAGAAATATATTTGCTACCAAGAAGGGCCAAAGTATTTGTTTTGATTAAGGAAATACTTGAATCTAATCTTCATGCTTTGGGCTCAGAAAAGGGTCTATTTATTGTCCACCAAAAAACTCTTAGTGGAAAGAATAAGATAGAGAACTTCTTAGGAATGGGAACTATTATTGTGTTAGTATTATGCTCACAATATCTTATACTAAATTTTGAAAGTTCCCCCCCTCCATGTTGTGTGTTACGTAGGGGATGATAAAACATGTGAGCAACCTGAGTTGTCACAGAGATATTCACAGTAAATTCAGAAGCCAAATTCATATTATTTTAAATGAATAATAAATGTATTTCTAGATAACAGCTAAAGGTCGCATTTTTAAGCTTCATACAGAAAAGATGGTTATGAGAGACCAGTTGCTCTTTTACTCTGGATTTATAACTTTCTGATGTGTTAGCAAATTAAAATTAGCAAACTAAATACTGAAGAATAAAAGGCCAGGAGATAAACCAGGATGTGAGGTGGGAGAGGATCAATCAGAGCGTCCCTCTGTGAGTAAAAGTTTCTAAGATGAAAGCATTAAAAAATATCTGTAGTCTCATGAAAAAAAACAAAAACTCCAGCTGTTTTTGTCAAATGCCAATTTGATAAATGTCCCTCAGATGGTGTGTGTATGCGAGAGAAATGAACAGTCCCGAGTTCCAGAACGCCAGGGGTTAAAAGAGTTCATGACCTTGCTGAGGACTTCACTCAGGAGTTCATCACACTCTCTGCAGCCAGGAGTGAGGTTCCTCTAATACGTTTCTCTTATTCAAAGTAAAAATTCCCTTTTGTGAAAAAAAATGTATCTATAACATTCTGTCATTTTGACATAGTCATAAGATGGACAAAAATACATTTGAAAGAAAAAAAACATAGAAAGTTGCTTATTATTGGAAAAGAAAAAGTTAAAATAGCTGTCTTTTGATTCATTTTTTCCTTTTATGGGAAGACATTGCTGGGAAATAGGCAGGTTACCCAGTGTAATCCTGTTGTTAATATGGAAACCGACCTCCTAATAAATAAACTAATGACATTCTCTAGAAGAAGATATTTTGTCTATGTGATACTCTTAGAAGGCTGTCTCTTGTTTAGGGTTGTTCATGGGAAACAAACTTTGATTCAATGGACTTATGAGTCATGGCCCTCTGGAAAGTGTCACATAAGCCCTGTAATAATTTGGGTACAAAAGGGAGAAGTTTCATAACCTCAGTGCTACCAGCTGTATGGGGTGACCTATAGACCTGACTTAGAGACTGGACTATTATTATGGTGCCAGAAGGAAAGACCTGGCAAGCTATGTGTATGGTCCCAGACGTCCCCATGTTTCACCTGATAATTGTATCTTTGATCTATGATTCACATGAATCTGACCTCACAATTTGATCCTTTGTGTTATCTCAGTGATTTATTGAATGTACAGGTAAAACAGAGGATGCCCAGTAGATTTCTGGCCTTCTAATCGGGTAGTTCTATTTACCAAGCAATAAAAATCAGAAGCAAGTTCTATTTACCAAGCAATAAAAATCAGAAGCAAGAAAATATTTGGGGAATACAATGTTTAAGATAGGTTGATTGGATATAATTGGCCTATGAGAGAAGTAATGTATGGAGGGCCAAGACTTGCTAAAAGGAGGATCAGAGAAGGAAGTGTTCATTAAATGAAAGAAGTAAGAGGAAAGTAGATCCTGGACCTCGACACTACAGTTTCCAAGAAGGAAAAGTGGTCAGTTGTGACAAATGCAATAAACAGGTAAATTTGAAGTAAAAAATTTCTTGTGATTTACCGACCTATCAGTTAACAATGATTTTTATCAACACAATCTCTGTTGGATTTTAAGTTTAAAAATCTGATGATTAGAGGAAGAAAGATTATTTGGGAGGAAGCGAGAATGCATAGGGGTTGTTGTTAGACTTGGAGCATCTGAGGTTAAGAACCAGAAAAGAGCAAATGGCTTAAGTTATGGGAGACAAATGGTATAACTGATCAAGATCAAAAGCTTCTGGCATTTACTTTCAGCCAACCAGAGCACCCAAAACCTCCCTGCGTGGAGGGACATGGGTAGGATTGTGACACATACAAAGGCATTCTTGCATTAACCTGCTTGTGCCCCAGCGTTGATTTTGAGGCTTTCTCCCTGCTTAGGGCCTTCTGTTTTCCTCACTAAGAGTAAAATCTCCCATTTTTTTAAAAAAAAGGAATAAGGAGTAATGTGGGGCAAATAGATGGTTTGCAAATTTATAACCTATAATATATAACCTTTTTCCTCCAATCTTTAAATTTTTCCCATCACATTTGCTTTATACCCAAATCAAGAAAGTGTGTCTAAAGCCATGAATATCAGTAACCTGAAGCAGACTAATAAATATCACTCATTTGGGTCGCATTTTTTTTCAATTTTACCACCAATTTTATTCATTCCCCTGCAGCTTCCTTTTAAGGAAAATTCCATTTCATTCACATCCTTGTTCTATTTGTCTAAGTTATTTTATAATGCTATTATAAGATACAGCTTTAAGTGTTTATTAAAGATTTAAAAACACTCAGATTGGTGTAATTTAATTGAAAAATGTTAGCATTTCTCTACAAAATTAGTGAACTCCTGCCAATGATTTGTTTTCTAAAATTGCCTTGGGGGAAGAAAAAGAATGCATTTCTATTTTCCTTGCAATGCTATAATTTAAAGTCAGCCCATGGTATGTGTGATCAAATTTGTAATAATCTGTCACTACTGGCAGAAAAGAAAATTAAAGGAATCAATTTATTTCAAAGAATGAAACGTAAGATTTCCCCTTCCTCTACAGAAATAATGTAAAGTTCTAGAGATACTTTAATATCATTTTCATATTTCTCCCACAGTGACAGGAATGTACCGTCAGGGAGGAACTTTATCTCTTCACAACATCTGTAATGAAAACTCAATTCCTGAGAACTGAATGTTTTATATTCCATACTTCACTGTCCTGTGCTTTGTGGACATGACTTGTTAAAACCTTCAACTTGACTCCGCGATCATTGTCTCCATGTGTTTCCGCAGGTCACTAGCCCCCTGGGGAAAAGCTGAATATGCATCTTCTCTTGTTTTGGAGACAAGAGGTCAGGAGATTAGAGAACAGTGCTCTATCTCATGAATTTATGGACATAATTCTCCAGACAAAAATTAAGCCTGAAGTTAAGGCTTTACATAGAGAACATCAGTAAACCTCTCTACATTATCAAAAATGAACTATTAATAGATGGTAGAAAATAAAGGTGCAGCCTGCTTGTCTGGCTCTGGCAGAAATTAACTGCTTATGTAGGTCAATATATATTCAGTGCTTGAGATAATTGGAAAGATACTGAGACTTTCTCTCTGGTCTTTCTCCATAAATATCCCCATGTAGCTACTGGAGAATGAATATAAATGTGTCTGTTTCTTTTTAAGCCTTAATCAAATTGAAGAGAAATATGTTTATGAACATGGTTTGAAGGACCAGTGAGTTAGGGTCCAATTCAACCTTAAAAATGATATTTCTCTGCAAAAACAGGTCTTTCCTGAGTATCCTAAAGGATTATTTATAGACTTTGGTGTCAAAGACCATATTTATTATTTTTTTTTAATGTCATGGGTCTCTGGTTTAATAATGTCAACTCTTGCCAAATTAATCTATTTTAAAAATATAATCTCCAATCATCCAGAAAGCCATAGAAAATACTTTCAAAATATATTGGCAACCCTCTCCATCTCTATGCCTAGAGTCCTAGAGCTCACAGTTATCATCTTCCACCTAAATAAAATGCAGAATTTTCCTTACTATTCTCCCTTTCGCAGCAATTTGGAAGGAACTGGAGACTATTATTCTAAGCAAAGCATGTAAAGAATAGAAAAACAAATACTGCATGTACTCTCTAATATATTGGAACTAAGCGATGGGCACACAAGCGCACAGAGGAAAATAAAATTCACTGAAAATCAAGCAGGCTGACGGGAAAGGCAAAAACCCACCAAACGGGAACAATGAACACTATTTGGATGATGGACACATTTATAATCCTGGTTCAAACCATGTGTCAAAAACATCAGTACTCCCTTAATAATTTGAAATTTAAGACAACAGGTGCACAGGAAAAGAAAGGAAGAGAGAGAAAAAGGAAGGAAGGAAGGAAGGAAAGAAAGAAAGAAAGAAAGAAAGAAAGAAAGAAAGAAGGAAAGAAAGAAAGAAAAGAGAGAAAGAAAAGAGAGAAACAGAAAGAAAGAAAGAGAAAGAAAGAAAGAAACAGAAAGAGACAGAAAGAAAGAAAGAAAGAGAGAGAGAAAGAAAGAGAAAGAAAGAAAGGTAGGAAGAAAAGAAGGAAGAAATTCCCAAAGAAAAACTCCGC
>CAUYSK010066797.1:0-23117 GCA_963575035.1 Avahi laniger
GCATGGTGGCTCATGCCTGTAGTCCCAGCTACTTGGGAGGCTGAGACAGTAGGATTGCCTGAGCCCAGGAGTTTGAGGTTGCTGTGAGCTAGGCTGACGCCACGGCACTCGCCCCAGGCAAGAAAGTGAGACTCTGTCTCAAAAAAAAAAATAAATAAATAAAATAAAATAAAATAAAATAATATTTACTAATTAGAAAATAACATACACACATGTGAATGCACACATACATGTGTGAAAATGCACGCACATACACACACGTAACAACTAATCCAATCCTTGTTTACTCACTGCCTAGCTTACAAAATTAACATTGAATATTAAAGCTCTCTGCTATGTCTCTCCCAAATCCAATTCCCCCAAAAGCCTATATTTTTCTCTGAGTAACTACTACACGGATTTTTCTTTATTATTCCAATGCATTTCTTTACCACGTTTGTATCCATAATTAATATATTGTTTTAATTATGTATGATTTTGAACTAAAATTAATGGAATCATGCTGTAGGTAATCTTCTGAGATTTGTTTTTGTTTTGCTTTGGTTTTGGTTTTTACTTGACTTTATAATAATATGGTTATTCCATGTTGTTGCCTGCAGCTGTGGTTGATTCTTTGTAAAGCAGGATACTATTCCATGCTATAATATACCACACTGTATTTTCCCCATCTCTTCTCCAGTTATGGACATATAGTTGTTTCATATGTATTTATTTTTCTTACTTTACTACTGGAAACATTGCTTTACCTGTGTTCTTGTGAATGGGTGTAAGAAATTTCTCTAGAGAGTATTCAGAGGTGGAATTGCCTGGTCCTAGGATATATATATATCTTTACAAAACAATGCCAAATTGTTTCTCAAAATTGTTTTACCACGTTCCACTCCTATTCATGGTTTATAAAATCTCTGATTGCTCTACATCCTTGCCAATATTTCAAATCAGCGCTTTCACTTTTTTAATGAATTTGATAGGTTTAAAGTAGTACAACATTTAGTTTGTATTTTCCAATTAGGTTGCTCTTGCATTTTTAATATATGTATTGGTGTTTTGAGTTTCCCTTCTAGGAAATGATTGTTTAATTTGTTTGCTCTTTTATTAGATTGTTTATCCTTTTCTTATTGCTGTATGTTCTCCCAATTGTGACATTTTCTTTCAGTTTTGTTATGGTGCCTTAATTTTTATATAGTCAAATTTATCAATTTTTCTTTTTCAGTTACATTGTTGGTGTCTTATTTAAGAAATCCTTTCATATACAAAAATCATAAAGATATTCTAAGTTGTCATATGAAAGTTTTCAAGTTTTGCTTGTCATATTTGCCTTTAATCAATCTGAAATTGAGTATAATATAGTTTGTTTTTCTGAATAATTAATTGTCCAAGCATAATTTGCTGGATATTCCATACTTTACTCATTGAGATCCAATACCAGACCTATCAAGAATCATTTCTGTATACATTATGGTCCATTCCTAGAAGATTTGTACTGTTTCACAGGACTATTTGTCTATCCCTAAACAAATGCTACATTATCTTATTGATTATTGTTTTATTATGATCTTTATATCTGTTAATGCAAGACCTCCCCCACCCCTTCTTCTTTGTCATTAGCGTTTTGGCTATGGCTGCCATTGGTTCTTCTACGTGAACCTTCGAATCAAATCCTAAAGTTATACATACACACACAAACACAAACACACAACCCTTTTAAAGTTTGATTAGAAATGCATGAAACCTAAAGTTAGATTTAGGAAGAATTGGCATACGTATGATATCAAGTCTTTACACCCTTATCAATTTATTTAGGCTTTTAATAGCTTCCAGTTTCTAATTTAATTGAATAATGATGAAATACTATGATTTACATGATACCTGTTCTGTAAAATATAGGACTTCCTTTATGGCTTAATACATGGTCAATTTTGGTAACTTTGTGTGTACAATTGAAAATAACATGTATTTTATTTTTCAATTGTTGAGTCCATTAGATCAAAATTTTTAATTGTGCTGTTCAAATACCTACATATTCAGTGATTTTTTTTTTTTTTGCCAGCTTAGATATACTGGCTTTCATTTGTTAGTATTTGCCTAATATATCTTTTCGTGTTTATTACTTTTGGCCTTTCTCTGCCATTATGTTTCTCATATGTCTTGTTCAGCAACATATGGCTGCATTTTATTTTTTATGTGGTCTGAAAAATATTGTCTTTTAACTGGATCTTTTAATTCACTTAAAGGTATAGTGGTCACAGGTATAATTAGGATTTATAACTATCAGCATAGGTAATGGTTTCTCTTTATCCTACTTTTTCTACTGGTGTTTCATCCCCTTTCTTTATTACCTTACTTTGGATTGATTAGGGTTTTGGGGGTCTTATTCATAGTTCCCCAAAATGTTGACATGCATACTTAACAAAGACTGAAGTCTAGTCAACTTCTTTATACTCCTTCAAACAATGCAATGACATTAAAAAACCTAACTCCTATCATCCTCTGAAAAGCGACATGCTATATTCCCAGATTTTAGATCTGCTTTGGCTTAGTTAACCCCACAAATTGGGCATTATTATGAAGATTTATGCAGTGAATGTTTGTTTAGATATATGCACAAATTTACCTATTTCTTGACTCAGGATTTCTACTGACAGCTGAGTACCTCCTTCTGGGATAATTTCTCTTTGGCCTGAAGAAATTTCTTTGGTGGGAGAATCTATGGCCGCTAATTTGTCTCACTTTTTGTTTTACTGAAAACGTCTCTTTTGATGGTCTCTTTTCTTCATCGTGCTCTTAATTTCATATCCCTTTTCCAAATATAATAGTTTTAAGTATTTCATATCTTATTATTTAATAATTCCAATAATTAGAGTCTGGCTCAGGTTTTATTCTGCTGCCTATTGTTTTTGCTGGCTTGAACTAATGGTGCCTATCCTGGCTTGTGAGAGGTCCTCAAAAATATTCACAACCTTTCCACACTGAGCTTCTGAGCAGATTGATAAACAAAATAACTGAGTGACCAAAGAAGACAAAACATCTTTATTACTCATAGGCATGAATTTAGGTTTGTTAACCAAGAGAATTTGTTAATCGTGGCTCTCAGAATTAACAAAAATTACTCACTCAGTCTCAGGGCATGCTAAACCAAAAGGAGCTTCCTCGTGTGTAAGGACAACTTGCCTCTGGAGAAGCAGAGCAAAACATCGGACTCCTTCCTCCCACAAGGAAGAAGAATGTTACTGAGCTAAGCATGCCTAGGTATTTTCTTCAAATATTCCCACCAGGTAAGCTACTCAATCAACCTTACTCCCCAGTTCAGAATAAGTATATGGGCAGAAAGATTCCAGGACTGTAACACCAGCAAAGATCTCTTTCCTTAGCAGAAAACATCAGGAGTAAGGAAGACATTTTGCCCGAAAAGTGCTTCCTGTCTGTACTAGTTTGCTAGGGCTGCTGCAACAAAATACCACAGACTAGGCAACTTACAAAACAGAAATTTATTCTGCCACAGTCCTGGAGGCTAGAAACCTGAGATCAAGGTGTCAGCAAAATTGGTTATTTCTGAGGGCAATGAGGGAGAATCTGTCCCATGCCTGTCTCCTAGCTTTTGGTGGTTTGCTGGTGATCTTTGGCTTTCCTTGCAGATGGCGTTCTCCTTATGTCTTTGTATTGTCATCCCTTTGTAAGTGTCTCTTTCTCTTTACACAGAGTTCTTTTTATAAGGACACCAGTCATATTAGATTAGGGGCCGATCTACTCTAGTATGACCTCATCTTAACTAATTACAGCTGCAATGACTCTATTTCCAAACAAGGTCAAATTCTGAGGTATTGTGGGTTAAGATTTTGGCAACCCGAACATTAACCTTGTGTTTTGTTTGGTTTTTCACTATAAGTAAATGCTCATTGGAACTTCATCTGTGGAAAACCTTTGAGGTCTGGGTTGAAGATGCATTGCTCCAAAGAAAATTTGAGTTTGACTTTGCTAAATGCATGGGGTATTTCCAACCTGCAACTGTCATGAAATAAATTCTAACCAGGAGGTTTTTTAGACCACACAGAAAGTGTGAATTCGAACCCCAAATTTTCCCAAGGCCCACCTTTTGTTTAAAAATGCTAAAGAAGGACCTTTTCTTCCACTCAACCCTGTCTGTGTCGAGATTAAGGTGGACAGGATTCCTTTCTGCGCTTTGCCATGAGATGGAATTTTTTTTTCTTGCACATCTTTACAATGAAGGTCTTCAACGCTTACGATGACATCTAGGATTTTTGACAGGGTATCCCACAAATTTCCCATCTTTGAATGGATACTTGGCTTTGTCTCCTGGGCCCTGGACCAAATGATCTTAAACATTAAAGCTCAAAGTCCTCAGGACTTAAAGATGCTTTCAGAGTGAAAGGTACCTTTTGTATTTACTTACCTTTCTAGATTTTGCTTTACCTTCAGTCTTGGCCTTTAAGAGTATTTCTTCCTTTCTTTCCAGCAAAGCTATGGAAATAGAAATAATTAATTATTAATAAATATATTTTACCCAACATATTCAATTGTTTTGCCAAAACAGAATTATTCAAGAGGTGCTAGTTTTTCGTGGCAATTTAACCAACTCTTATGTGCACATATAGTAGTAGCATTCATCAGGTGTCAGACAGGTAGCGGGGGAGCAGGGGATGGGTATATTCACACCTAATGGGTGCAGTGTGCACTGTCTGGGGAATGGGAACACTTGTAGCTCTTACTCAGGCGGGTCAAAGGCAATATATGTAACCTAAACATTCGTACCGCCATAATATGCTGAAATTAAAAAAATAAATAAAAATAAAATAATTATTCAAGCTTTCTAAGCTGCTCTACCGTACAAAAAAGATATCTAAGTGGGGTCTTTCCAAAAAGAATTGTATCCAAAATCAATAATATTTATGGAATGTTTACTATATACAGGATAATATTATACTAAGTGCCTCAAATGAACTGCCTAATTTAATCCTCACAAAAACCACATGAGATAATTATCCAGTTTTCAAATGCATAAATTTAGTCTTAGAAGAGACTACTTTCCCAAAGTCACAGAACTGCAAATCGATAAAGATGGAATTCAATCCAGTACATTTCTAATGCCAAAGTTAGTGCTCCAAAACACTATCATATATTACTACTCAAACTAAAATGTTATTGGAACAAATAAGCATTTGTGAGGTGCATAGATTTCATGAAAACACTGTGATGACAGATACAGTTACCATTTTATTCACTATTGTACTCCTAGTGCCTATCTCATGCCTGGAACATAATAGGAGTTCAATAAACATGTTGAACAGATAAAGAATAAAGGCATATAGAGATTCTTATGGATACATGGGTAGATGTCAAGTGAGATCTGCTGGTAGAAGGCTAACAGTTTAAAAATATCAAGCCTTTGGGCAGATTCTAGGACTCAGTGTTTCTTATGTTTTTATGTTAAGTTGTCTGGTCTTAAATAATAAAATTCATCTCACTTCTGGAACCCATACTACATCTGTAGTCCTGAACACATATTGTTTGTTTCCAGTCAATGTGTTCAAGGATTGAGAAACATTGAGTTTTCACCAATTTTTCCTTCTTTTACACTATTTAGATGGAATCCCAACCATTATTAGAATATTGAGTTCACATTACAAACAGTAATAATAATTATTGCATGTCTACTATTATTTGACACTTATTTCTCAAAAAAATCCTGCAAGTTATTCTCATTGTCTCCATTTTTTAATAACAAAGAAACTAGAGGAATCACACCGTTAATTAGGATAATAGCAAGTCATGAAATCACCTGTAACCAAAAAATTCCCTAAGCTTCACCTACCCAGATTACTCCACATGCTCCCCAAACCCACTCTGCACTTTGAGACCTATAGGCCTTTTCTGATACTCTCCCGTTTTCCTGAAAACCCTTCCTCCAGGGACCAGTGAATGCCTACACATCCTTAAAGGCACAACTCGAATCTCTCCTCCTCAGTGAAAGCATCCATGAGCCCCCTCTCCTGGCCTTCATGTCTATTTGGTTCCTGCCTATTTTGGGTATTACTTGTCACATTGTTTTGTAATGAATCATGTGTCTATCTCCCCACATGTAATTGTGATCCAGGGAGAGAAGAAAATCATTCTCCACACTGAATCTCTAACAACTAGCATGACAGCTGGCACATTTAGCATGAATGGATCAATGACTAGATTTAATGGAACTAGTTAGAATTCATCTGAGAAAACTCGATGTTAATAATAATTTACATGGTCTTAAACTCTCATCTAAAAACATATTCTTCCTTCTACTAAACTCTCTGTTCATTCTCTTTGAGGCAGCCTTCAGAAAATGGTATGAGGTATAATCAAAATAATATGTTATGACTTGAAACTTACGTAGAAATTACAGACTTCAAAGCACTTCCCATTATATTTTGTTTTCTTATCAGCCTTGTGAGCGGACCTGGACAGGTGGGTTAATCCTTTCTTACAAATGAAAAGACTAAAAGCCAGATCATATGCTCTGGGAGTGTTAAAACAGGAGTTGGTCTCTTGTTTTCCAGCATCTAGCCCAGAGCTTTCCACTCTTCTAATCCGTCCCTCTTGTGGTTAAAACAGTGTCTTTGGAAGAGGGAAGTATCAGCAATTTGAATCATATTACATTTACATAAATGATCATCGGGTAATGTGGTTCTCGAATTTTAGTTTAATCACTAGGAAATTGATGTATAAGGCTCCACCCTCAAAGATTCTAATTTACTAGATCTAGGGTGAAGCCTAAGAATTATGAAAAATCCCAGGTGATTCTGCTGTAGATATTTCCTAGGCAACAATTTGGGAAACACCAGATAAAGAAAACCTAGACTCAAATTGGTTGTTTTATGATACATTCACAGCAAAATGTGGTCTCAGGAGTACAATCTGTATCTGTTCAAAGAAAGGATAAGTATTGGCGCAGAGGGGAATGGTGTCAATGGGAGAATGACAATAACAAGCCAACTGGCTTAGGAACAGAGAAGGAAAAGACAAGGTGCAAAAGATGCCTGAACTGCCTGCTAGTCTTTTTATAAGGTAGAGAAAGAAAATCGGAGAACATATTCTGTGGAGTTGGTATTATTTGTTGCAAGTTTCCAAGGCATTTTATATTGCAAAAAGAACTATGTTGATGCAATTCCATTTCTAGCGTTGCCATTTGTTCTTTTTCTTCCACAGAAGGTGTTACTTTCTATTTTTTCCCTCTCTGCTCTCTAAACTAGGTAACCATTTGGTTGTTTTTAATTGTCACATTTGTTCTCATACCAACATGTTAAATGTAACTTGAGCAAAAGCCAAACCTGCAAATCCCTTTTGCCTCTTTCTGAAAATCCACACAAAACTGAAGTTAGAAACTTTATGTTTCTTTTTTAGCTTGGGTTCCTCATTACATTTCTAAAGTTATCAGTTTATGACTGCCCAGGAGTAGGAGAGAATCCAGATTCATTTTCAGCCACTCATCATATTCTGAATATTCTGGTATAAACAATGGAGATGGAGACTGAAAATGCAGTATTATTCTAAACAACAAAATTTACCTGTGAAGTAATATTTGTCCTGTATATCCTATTTTATTATTGGCTTCAATATAAAATTTGCAATGTCTCCTGAAAAAAATGATTTTACATCGAAGCCCTGAAAAATCATGGAAAAGAATGCAACGAATCCTTTAAAGTCAAATTTAAAGAAGTACACAGATTTGATAAGTTAATACCAGTGAAAATAAGCCACAAATACGAATACAAAGCAGCATAATTATTTTATTACAAGAGGGGTTTAGAACATTGTATCTTCTAATTATTCAGCATAATTATAAAATGTTGTATCTTGTAGACGGTGTACAATTTCCAAGATGGAAAGAGAATTTTTAAATATATTTACTTATATGTTTTTTTATTGACATATTGAAAGTGTACATATTTATGGAGTACAATTTGATGCTAACACATAATGTATAATGATCCAAACAAGGTAGTTACTGTACCCATCATCTCATGTATTTTTCATTTCTTTGTGGTGAGAACATTTAAAAAAGGCTCTCTTCTAGCTATTTTGGAATATACAAAATTTTACCGTTAACCATATTCAACTCACTGTGCAATAAAACACTAGGATTTATTGCTCCTATCTAATTGTAACTTTGTACCTGTTGAACAACCTCTCCCGATATTGCTCCTCCACCTACACTCCCTGGTCTCTAATAACCACTGTTCTACAATCTGCTTCTATGATACCAACGTTATTTTTTTTTTTTTTTTGAGATTCCACATGAGTGAAATTGTGCAGTATTTATCTTTTTGTGTCTGGCTTATTTCACTTAACAGGATGTCCTCAGGTTCACCCATTTTGATGCAAATGGAAACATTTCATTCTTTCTCACGGTTAAATAGTATTGCATTATATATATACACCATCTTTTCTTTATCCATTCATTCATTGTTGGACACTTAGGTGGATTCCATATCTTGGCTATTGTAAATGTGCTTCAATTAAACATGGGAGTGGAGAGATCTTTTTGACATGCCAATTTCATATCCTTTGAATATACTCAGTAGTGAAACTGCTGGATCATATGGAAGATCCCACTTTAATTTTTTTGAGGAACCTCCATACTATTTTCTATAATGGCTATACTAGTTAACAATCCATAAACAGTGAGTGTTTCATTTCCTCCACATCCTCCCCATCACTTGTTTTCTTTTGTCTTTTTTAATAACAGCTTTTCGAACTCAAGTGAGGTGGTATTTTATTGTCATTTTGGTTTGCATTTCCCAAATGATTAGGGATGTTGAATATTTTTCATTTATCTGTTGATCATTTTTATGTCTTCTTTTGAGAAACGTCTAAGGTTTTTTGTTCACTTTTTAATCAGGTTATTTATTTTTTGCTACGTTCTTTGTATATTCTGGATATTGTCAATATATAGTTTGCAAATATTTTCTCCCATTCTGTAAGTTGTCTCTTCACTTTGTTAATAATTTCCTTCATTGTGCAAAAGTTTTATATCAATGTTTGCTTTTGTTGCCTGTGCTTTTGAGGTCTTATTTAAAAGATCCTTGCCGAATTCAATGTCATCATGTATTTCCTCTTTGTTTTCTTCCAACAGTTTCAGAGTTTCAGGTATTACATTTAAATCTTTAATCCATTTTGAGCTGATTTTTGTATATGGTCAGAGTTGGGAGTCTAGTCTCATTCTTCTGCATATGGATATCCAATTTTCCCAGCACAATTTACTGAAGAGACTATCTTTCCCAATGTATGTTCTTGGCATCTTTGTCAAAAATCACTTGGATAGACGTTGGGTGAATTTATTTCTGGGCTCTTTATTCTATTCCATTAATCTATGTGTCTGTTTTTATGCTATTACCATGCTATTCTGGTTTCTACAGCATTATAATGTGTGTGTGTGTGTGTGTGTGTGTGTGTGTAATATATATATATATATATTGATTTTTATGGATACACATGTTTTGGGGGTACATGTGATACTTTGTATTATATTTTGTAGACAGGTAGTGTTTTGTCTGAAAACAGGGATAATTTGACTTCCTCCATTCCAATTTGAATGCCTTTGATTTCTTTCTCATGCTTTATTGCTCTGGCTAAGACTCCCAGTGCTATATTGAATAGAAGTGGTGAAAGTAGATGTCCTCTTGTTCCTGATCTTAGAAGAAAAGCTTTTAGCTTTTCCCCATTCAGTATGGTATTAGCTGTGGGTTTCTCACATATGCACTTTATTGTGGTGAGGAACATACCTTCTATACCTAATTAGTCAAGAGTTTTTATCATGAAGGACTACTGAATTTTATTAAATGCTTTTTCTGCATCTTTTAAAATGATCATATGGTTTTTGTCATTCTTTATGTTAGTGTGGTATATCACATTTATTGATTCTCATATGTTAAACCTTTCTTGCATCTCTGGGATGAATACCACCTGATCATGGTGAATGATCTTTTTAATATACTGTTGCATTTGGTTTGCTATTATTGTGTTGAGAATTTTTATATCTATGTTTATCAGAAATATTGCCAGAATTTTTTTTTCTTATTGTTGTTGTTGTTGTAAGCTGGTTTGGTTATGGAACCACGTTAATACTGTTCTCAAAAAATGAGTTTGGAAGTAGTCACTCCTCTTCAATTTTTCTGGAGTATTTTGAGG
Source organism: Avahi laniger (assembly GCA_963575035.1). NCBI lineage: Eukaryota > Metazoa > Chordata > Mammalia > Primates > Indriidae > Avahi > Avahi laniger. The sequence goes on from CAUYSK010066797.1 coordinate 10,183, forward strand.
AGAATTGATAATAATCTTTCTTTAAGTGTTTGATAGAATTCAACAGTGAAGCCATAAGAGCATGGGCTTTTCTTTGTTAGAGAACTTTTTATTACTGATTCAATTTCCTAACTTGTTATTGGTCTGTTCAGATTTTCTATTTCCTCATAATTTAATCTTGATGGCTTTTATGTGTCAAGGAATTTATCTATTTCTTCTATGTTATCAAATTTGTTGGAGTACAGTTTTTCATAATAGTCTCTTATAATCCTTTGTATTTCTGTGATATGAGTTTTAAGGTCTCCTTTTGGACATCTAATTTTATTTATGTGAGCCTTCTCTCTTTTCTTCTAACTAAAGGTTTATCAGTTTTGTTTATCTTCATAATAAACCAACTCTTAATTTCGTTGTCCTTTTGAATTGTTTTTTAGTCTCTATTTATTTCTACTCTGAGCTTTATTATATTCTAACTTCCACCAATATTAGGTTAGTTTGTTCTTGTTTTTCTGGTTCTTTTAGGTACATTGTTAGGTTGTCTATTACAAATCTTTGTTCTTTTTTGATGTAGGCCTCTGTTGCTATAAACTTCCCTCTTAGAATTGCTTTTGTTGTGTCACATAGATTTTGATATGATGTATTTCTATTCTTGTTTTTCTCAAGGAAATTTTTGATTTCCCTTTTAGTTTATTCATTGACCCACTGGGATGTTTAGAAACATGATGTTTAATTTTTATGTATTTATAAAGTTTCCAAAATTTTTCTTGTTGATTTCTAGGTTTATAACACGTGGTCAGAAAAAGATACTTGCTGTGGTATATGATGTCAATGTTCTTAAATTTCTTAAGACTTGTTTTGTGGCCTAACGTGATCTATCCTGAAGAATGTTCCGTATGCAGTTAAGAAGAATGAATATTCTGCAGCTGTTGAATGGAATGTTTTATAAATGCCTGTTAGGTATCTTTGGTCTATGGCAGTTTAAGTGTGATGTTTCTTTGTTAATTTTCTTGTCTAGATCATCTATCCATTGTTGAAAGTAGGGTGTTGAAGTCCTCTACTATTATTGCATTTGTATCTCCTTTAGGTCTAATATTATTTTCTTTATATATTTGTGTGCTCCAGTGTTCAGTGCATAAGTATAATTGTTATATCCTCTTGCTAAATTGATCCTTTCAAGCATTTCATAAATGTTCCTTGTGGGAGATTTGTTCACAGAAACTTATTATGTCCCTTTGGGGGTGTCACATTTCCTTTCTTCATGTTTTTTATGTACCTATATTGATATCTGCACATAGAGTGGAATAGTAGCTTTTTCCAATTTTATAGAGTAGCTTTCAGAGGGAGAGACTTTTTTCTGCAGAGGGGTTGTAGGATGTTAATTGGATATGGTGCATTGACTATGGCTCTAGGTGGATTCCATGTTGTGGTCTCTGTGCAGTTTCTTCAGCTGTGATCTTCATCAGCAATGGCTGTACTGCTTCATTGGTGTGAGTCACAGTGACAGTGCAGTTTTGCTGGTGGGGGGGGGCGCCACTGGGCTGGTTGTTGGGCAGGTTTGTGTGGGAATGGAGGAAGACCAGGCTGTCTAGTAGGCTCTGTAGGGAGCTGGTGCCCTCTGCCAGGTTGGCTGTCAGGCCACGTATGGGTTCATGTGGTACAAAAAGTCTGGGCAGCCATCTGTCTGTGGGGATGATTTACGCCCCTCCCAAAAATCTATTGTTGGGCTGGGTATAGGTGCCTGCAGTCTCCATGAGGTGGCCAGGTGTGCAGCAGCTTCCCTCTTGTGCAGATCTACCTGTTCCCTAGAGAAGTAATGTGCTACATGGATTTAGATGCCAGGATTTCCGTTGTTCTGTCTGGCCTAGATTCTAAGCAAGCCAGTGATGGTCCTACAGCCACCTGTACAAAGTTCATAGAATGATAGTGGGGCCTAAGGAACGTAGTGAATCAGATTCTACTGCACCCGAGGGTAAGACACATTCTCACAGTGGGTTCAATTTCAAGATGACCTCGAACTGTAGCAGCTTAGGTAGCCAGGATCGGGAGTGCTAAAACTGGGCTTATACTCAAAAGCAACGCATGTGGCGTGAACTGGCTACTCTTCAAACTGACGTGGGGGCCTGTGAGGACTCAGGGACTCTCTTGTAGCAAGGAGTACTGGTGTTTGTGGCAGCAAAAGGGACTGTTGGGGATCTCCAAATTACCTTTTCCCTGTACAAAGTAGTTCCCCCTGACTCTGACCAATTCTAGTAGGGGATACAGTGTGGCAGAGGCAAGATGCCTCACTCTCTTCTTTATGGTGCTATACTGGGCTTCTCTGCTCCACAGGCATTTTACTTACTGCTCGTTTGGTGCTCTCCACTGTATTTCCCCATTCTCTCTAGTCAAAATATAGTAGTTTCTCAGTTGTTTCAATTCATTTGAGTGTGTGTGTGGGAGGGGCAAGCACCAGGCAACTCTAGTTAGCCATCTTGCTGACATCACTGGAAAGAGTATTTTAAATAACTGGCAGTTAACATAGCTTTCAGATAATATAGTTTGAGTTTCCATGCCCTGGAAAAATGAAAATCTAACTTGTAAAATCATGTTGATTATGTATTACTATAATACAGAAAGGCAAAACTCAATTTAAAAAGAGAGAGAGAAATTATATTTCTGGTAAAAGCCCACCCACATAAGGTATAGGTAAGCTTTTGGAAAAAATTATGCTTTGGGCAGTCCAAGTTGGACATATATGATAAGCAAGCAGGTGGATAGATGCGTCTGGAGGTCAAAGCTGGGGAATAAGGCCTGGAGATTTAAATTTGAGAAGTCATCAATATGTAGATGATATTTAAAGCCATGAAACAGGATGAATTCCCTGAAGAGAAAGTGTTGATAGATAAGAGAAGTGGACAAAAGAGACAGCCTGAAGCACAAACACATGATAACTCATTTTTAATGCTCGAAATTTCTCAGACTGTTTCAAAACACACACACACACAGACACACACAAAGGACAACAGTTATACTTTTAGTATCTAGTTAAATTTAGAAACTGCATATATTTGCAATAGGTAACATCACTGGTAAAGGTGAGACTGTTAGTAGGCTTAAGGACTTTGGAGGGGCTGCTTGGAGACCCCTTAGGGTCACATAGGACGAAAGCACCATTCAGTTTTAATAGCTTTGTGGCATAGTAGCTATAGCATCAAATTATTTGGCTTTGAATTCCAAATACAGTACTCCTATCAAGTAGCCTTGGACGAATTATTTAATTTTGTTGCCCCTCAGTTTCCTTGTTTATGTAATAATAGTATCTACTTCATAAGGTTCTTGTGTGGATGAAATCAGCTAAAATAGGTAAAACATATGGTAGCTCACCAAATGTTCACAATTCTTCTCCAAGAATTATGTAACTCTGAGTTTGAAGGGATTCTAGCAGTTTTCTCTTCCAAGCATCCCTCCAGGAATCCTCTCAAGGAACTCACTGCATGATGAGGCAGTCGTTTCTGTATTGACAGGCTCTTGCTGTTGCTTGGGTTGTATTTTTGCATTCCAGAGCACTGCAGAATAACTTGCCTCTTCTACTGATAAGTCTTTAAACCCTTGAGCTCCCATGTATTCTTTCATCTTTTCTTCAACCTGCTTAAACTATTCTGTACACAAAATGAATTCCAGACTTCTCACACTCCTAGACTTCATCATCTATAGAAATTGCCATTTGTCAGAGCTCCTTTAAAATTTGTCCTTGAAATTTGTACATCAAGACACACAAGTGTTTATAATAGTGCAAATGTTAAGCCACATCTGATTTCAGCTGAGAGAGATGAAGCAAAACAATTAGCCCATTTAGTATTTGCGAGGCTTTTAGGATTGGGAATGTTAAATGGAATAAAGTAAAATGTTTAATTCTTCTGCTAAGTGCAACCTAAAGTAACTTCTCCTCTAAATATGTTTCTAGCTTGAGCAGAACTCACCTGGCCTTTTGATGATAGGAAAACCTGTTTATAAATGAGTGATTTGAACATGTGGGTCATAACATATATATGAGAAATATTCTTTCATTTTGGAGTGGCTTTTCATTAAAGGTATCCTAGCAGGACACCTGTGAAGATTCATAATCCATTATTTATCTTGTGCATTTCTATAGTGCCTGTTGCCATAGTAACCCACTCAGACTGAGATATAAGACAATAAACAAATAAGCTTGGAAAGACCACTAGAGTCAGAGATACCTTGAATCATAATTATCGTGCTTTGATGAATAGGACAGTTGATGATGTTCTATTGAAACAAATGATGAATCAACATTACAAAGGCTTCTGGAACAACATACTGTAGGGAAAGACTTCTGAGCTGCATATGAAAAAGCCTGAGTTCAACCCTTGACTCCATCATTCACTAGCTATGCAACCTTGCAAGATTATTTAAACTGAGATTTAGTTTCCCCTCTTGAAAACCTTAGATAATAATATCTGCTGCACGCTTAGTGTATTTATGGAAAGCAAATGAGAAGACTCTGCAAACAGCTTGTTATATGCCTGGGCAAAAGTGAGATAGTATTCGAAAATGAACTTACCTGCATTATTGTGATTCATTTGAAAAACACTTGTGTATAAAATAAAACGAGCACTCTTAAGTTTCCAAAATTAATAAATAATAACATGATTATCACTCTTTAACAGTATTCCCCTGAAGCAAATAACAAGTTATCCTTGTAGTTAACTTGGTTTAATGGAAACTTCCATTTAAGTGCTGGATCTTTCATTTACCACCTGGAGATACTTCCTGGGCTTTACAGTACAACAAATAATTTTTACCAATCCTTGATTATTGATTGAAATAAATAATTTTTGAGGTTCCTTACCATTCTTGTGATGGTAGTAGAGACGGCTAGAACGTATAAGCAAACAAGCCAAAAATATGTGGGAAGGCACATGCTACACCAACCTTATTTCTATTGCTCACGTATAAGGTGCATAATCTTTTAAACCACTAGATTCAGTGTTAATGTTTGGGAGTCCCTTCTTTACAGCATGATGTAGTTGAAAAAGCACAGTATTGAGGTCAGGTCCAAACCCTGTCACATACCAACTGCATGATCTTGAGTGAATGATTTAATGCCTTTGTAAGAGAAGCTCATCTCTAAAATAGAAATAAGAATGTTATCTTTGCAGAGCTCTATGAGGTTTAATAATAACATGTATAAAGCATTAAAAGGCATTCGATAAGTGGTAATTTTTATGATGAATCTTGATCAAGTTTCTATTGACATATTCTCCGCTTTCAGTGAACAAAAATTTGATTTTAAATTTATTTTTGACACAGAAGCTAACCTACATCTTATTATATAAATTGAAATAAAAATATAGATCAGTAATAATAATTAGGATATTACTAGCTAAAATATCCATGGCTTTTTAACCATGCATGTAACATATCAGATTTGGAACATTAGACCACATTTCTGTATATTCGTCTGTAGGAGGATTCAGATAACAGAGGTGTATGTTCCCTAATTATCGCTAAAGTCAATAGTCAACCTATATAATAGGAGAAAATATTTCCATACTATACATCAGATAAAGGGCTGACAACTAGAATGTATACAGAAAGCATTAAAATCAGCAAGAAAATATCAAACAACCCTATTAAAAAGTAGGCAAAGGACATGAACAGAAACCTTTCAAAAGAAGACAGACTAATGGCCAAAAAACATATGAAAATATGCTGAACATCTCTAATCACCAGGGAAATGCAAATCAAAACCATAATGAGATATCACTTAACTACAGCGAGAATGGCTTTTATCAAAAAGTCATAAAACAACAAATGTTGGCATGGATGTGGAGAGACAGGAACACTAATGCACTGCTGGAGGCACTGCAAACTAGTGCGACCTCTATGGAAAGTAGTATGGAGAAACCTGAAAGAGCTAAAAGTAGAACTACCATTTGATCCAGCAATCCCACTATGGGTATCTACCCAAGGAAAAAAAGACACTCTATGAAAAAGACATCTGGACTGAAATGCTTATCGACGCACAATTCACAGTTGCAAAGATGTAGAAACAATCCACGTGCCTATCAATATATGAGTGGATTAATAAAATGTGGTTGTGTATACCATGGAGTACTACTAAGCCCTAAAAAATGGTGAACTCCTATTGTGTTATCCTGGATGGAGCAAGAGCCCATTCTTCTAAGTGAAGTAGCACAAGAATGGAAAAACGAACACCACATGTACTCACCACTAAGTTGGTACTAATTGATCAGCACTAATGTGCACAGGAGAAGCAATATTCACAGGATGTCGGACAGGTGGGAGGGAAGAGGACGTGATGGGTAAATCCACACCTAAGAAATGCGATGTATGCTATCTCGGGGACGAGCACACCTGTCAGACAGTGCAGAGAGAATTTATGTAATGGAAGTATTTGTACCCCTGTAATACTCTGAAAAAAAAAAAAAACAAAAAACAAAACATAAATTTCCTGAGCTCCAAGGTTGTATCATATATGCAAGTGTCTCTCTCTTACTGCGTTGGCTATTACACGTTCAACAAATGTTTATTGTTTTTTTAATTTTTTTTTTTTACTTAAAATTTTAAATATGGATAATTTCTTCCTATCATTAGCAGAGATAGGGGATTGCTTTTGCTGAGGCTGGTCTTGAACTCCTGACCTCGAGCGATCCTTCTGCCTCAGCCTCCCAGAGTGCTAGGATTATAGGCATGAGCCAACACGCCCGGCCTAACAAATGTGTATTAAATTAAGTTGAAGCTCTCTAATAACCTTAGTTTTTCATTCTTCCAACTGTGCTGACATTGCAAACTGGGGAACAGAGACCAACTGAACTATTGTGGTTCATATTACCTATGTATACACTATGAACAGTGACTTAGATCTTAAATAATTTTATAATGAAGAATTAGGAAGATAAAAAATATTCAAGTATGTAACATTTATTATTTGTTACTTGTTTAGGAATAAACAACTAAATTGACATACTACGACCACTTCCCAACATTAATACAAATATTATTCTGGCTCATAAATAAATAGAGAATGATGAAAAATTAATATAGGACCCTTGATTCTTACACTATATAATAGCATTGAGACAATATTTACGTACAAAGCCCAGGCTACCCAAGAGTTTGGCTTTTACAACTGTCTCCATGGCCCTGCTTATTCTGAAAAATGAGGGCCTTTCTGACTGGGAGAAAAGAAAAGATGGTTACAGGGAGATAATGTTGTAAGTGCTATCCCTGTCCACATAGAATGTAAAGATGAAAAAAATGACTATTTTCATAATGGAATACTATTCAGCCTCAAAAAATAAGGAAATCCCATAATCTGTTACAAGTTGGATGAACTTGACATTATGTTACATGAAATACGGTAGGCACAGAAAGACTAATACTGCATGATCTCACTTATAGGTGGAATCTAAAAAACTTGAACTCACAGAAGCAGAGAGCAGAATGGTGGTTAGCAGGCGCTTATGGGAAGGGGTAGATGTTGGCCAAAGGATGCAAAATTTCACTTATACAGGAAGAATAAGTTCAAGAGATATATTGACTATAGTTAATAATAATGTATTGTATACTTGAAAAGAGATTGCTTTGTATTGGTAAGAGAACAGACTTTAAGTGTTCTCACCACAAAAAGATGATAAGTATGTGAGGTAATACATATGCTAATTAGATTGATTTAGCAATTCCACAATGTGTACGTATATCAAAACATCATGTGATACACCATAAATTTATACGATTTTTACTTGTCAACTAAAAAATATGTATATATAAATAAAAAGCTAAAACCAACCTGTTTCCTTTGGATAATCTTCCCAAGAATATGAGGATGATTTTGAGATGCAAACAGTAATCAGAAAAAGGTTAAATAAAAATATAACACATTACTGATTAAAATGAGCAAATTCTATTACATTGATAAGAATATGAACATTTAAGGTTTGGTATGGGTCCTTCTGAATGGATTGGAGAGTAACAGAGAAGAATTAACCAAAAGAATTTAAGGTATTCAAAGATATAGCATATTTTGGGGTCTATATGACCTTTATTTTGATTGAGTTTTAAGGAAAGATGCTTTGTTAGTGTATTTTGCTCTTTCCAATTTGATTCCATTATCTCTATTTCTTTCAGCTAATTCTTTTGTCCAAGATGTGCAATAAAAACATTGTTGTTGTACATGTTAGCAATTCCTAGATTTATGTGACTTGTGTGTCCATGGGCATTTAAAGATAAATTACAAAGCTAAAAAGGTAGAAATAATTTTAGAACGGTGCTTAAAATGATGGATTTGAAACTTTCTCAGATCCATAGAAAATTGCTCTTAGGTAGCAGTTACACTATTATAAGCTAAAATTAATGCAAACCCCAAAACTCATGTGAGAGGGAGTATTGCTCATTGGTCTGAGCCCAGAATTGGGTCTCTTCTCCTGGGCTTTAATCCCAGCACTGTGAGTATGAGTGAGTCATTTCCATCTGAACCCCATGGTGCCTCAGTTTCCGAATTTGTTATACAGAAAAAATACTGACCTAACTCATGGAGCCTTAGAGATTTAAAAATGAAATATTACTGCTCTTGGAAAATATGAGCTGCAATAATGCTAATTATTATTACAAAAATAAATGCATGTTCATCATATGGTAATTTAGGCAGAATGAGGTTGGGGAAAGGAGACTCTCAGAGGTCTTTTGTGTCAGTTAAATGAGTCCTCTCTGTTAAGTTGGCTCTCTGAGAGCAGTCAGCTGAATGGAAGATTTGCAAAAACAGTACAGTGACGACAGGGTTAGGGGTGGGAAGGAAGATTAAAAACAATTTTCAGTGAAATGACTCATCTGGACCAGATCGCCGCAGCAACCTGATTCCATGGAACTGTTCAACTGAATCCAGAATTCACAAGCTCTTGAGACAACCTGCAGAGAGTCAGCCGAACCAAATGTCAGTTCCAGAGCCAGTCAGTCACATTGACATGGCCTCAATCAGCATCCCACCAAATCTAAGATACATAGGAGGATAAAAAACTTGCTATCACAGTTAACATAGTTAATTTCTTCTTGCACAACTTCTTGCTAATTAAAATTCTTATGCCAATCTTTTAATTATGCATTCAGCCCTTTCTGCAGGACAGTGACCCAAGATACACAAAGGCAACATATCAAACTGGCAATTGAGACTTTTATGGATTCTGCCTCACAAATCACCCCTGCTTCAGCCAAATAAATATTTGTATCATCATCACACAGGGTAGATATACAAAAGACTCCACAGACACTAGGATATACTTACTATTGTTTTCTGGCAGGGCCATAAAACAGGCTGGTCATGGAACAGTAGAGAATTTAAGTAGACATTAGTTTCAAAGATCATAGACTTAAACTGCAAGACCAATTTGGGTGCATGAGGAGGAGACTTAGAAAAGAATAACCTAAGAATTTTCTCCAAATGAATGAACAACAAAAAAAGAAAGAATTGAAGCAGGCCAGGCCTGGTGGCTCACACCTTTCATACTAGCACTTCGATAGGCTGAGGTGGGAGGATCACTTTAGCCCAGGAGTTGGAGGCCGCAGTGAGCTAGGATGATGCCACTGCATTCTAGCCCGGGCAACACAGTAAGATCCTGTCTCAAAAATAAAATAAATTAAATTAAAATAATTGAGGCAGGATTGTGTCAAAGAGGCATGGGGGAAATTATGAGAAAATGTTTGTTGGATATACATAACAGGTGATAATGTAGAAAAATAACATTTAATTCATGTTTCAAGGGGCCATTTTGAAATTATCTTTAAAAATTGTCTCATGGGAAGTTTGATTTTTTTTGTTGTTGTTTAAATCAGTGGCTGAAATCACATGAGATTGGTTTTGGCTTGCCTCTGCCCTTGCCATCCTTCACTGGGTTGACAGAATGACCTTTTTACCTAAAATGCAAATATATCATGTTCCTTCTCAGCTTAAAAATTTTTAATGTTTCTTGTTTTCCTACTTCATGAAGACCCAACTTCTCAACTGTAATTCCAAGGCACTTCTCTAAGATCTCGTCCCTGCCTGATCACCCTATGTTTACTGCTTTAAACTTTATTTCATTTCCATAACATTCAGGATAAAGTCCAACATCCTCAGGATGATTGATGCCTATCTCCAGCCACCTAGACTCTTCATTAAACTACAGCAGGATTCAAATATAAATAGAGGTTCTAACACCTTTCTTTTCCTACTGCCTAATAAATTGTTTTGCACAGCCCCAACTGGAGTACATGTACCCCTCTTTGAATTAGCTTATAATAACAATAATGATAAGAAAATAAATTTTGATGTATATATTACATGAGTTAAACCAATGGTAATAAATGCCAAATATAAGCCATAGACTAATCTAGACACTGGAGACACAGCAATGAGTAAGACAGATTTCTGTTCTTCAATGTACATGCTTGGTGGGGAGGCGTAAGGAGGAAACAAGATAATTGTATAACTTGATTATAAGTAGAGTGAAGAGATAATGTGTAGTATAGTAAGAAAATAACAGGTCTTAGAATTAGGTAATAATGGTTGGAATTCATAACTAACTATCTAGAAGTTGTGTGACTGTAGGCAAATAACTTAATCACTCTAAACTTCACATTTCCTCTTCTGTAAAATGAGGCTAAGTCCCATCTCAATAGTATCCTTGTAAGAATTAAAGAAGATAAATGCCTAAGCAGTAATATTTTTCTAAAGACTTTGCAATACCCAATGACTCCCACTTCATTGCTAACCACCCCTCCTCCCAAATATATTACATATTTCACATGGGAGACCAATCTGTCTAAAATGTATGCACCTCTAGGTCAGGAAACATACCTTTTTCTATCTCTAGTGCCACTGTGTTTGGAACATAGTGAACACTTCTTAAATGCTTGTCAAAAAACAAAAAAAAAAAAACAATAATTAAATGTGTTTAGTCAATCATTAATGGAAAATCAATCAAACCATTTCTCCATCCATCTTCTCAAACACTGGTTTTAACTCATATTCATGCACCTTACAATTAGGTTGAAGAATTTTTTAAAAAGGAAATTTAAAGATTTTTGACTTGAATCTTTCTATAACAGACTCTCAAGAATCATTTTGTAGTTACTGCTCTATATAAACCAGATGCCTCATAAAATATCGATGTTTAACACATTCATTTTCTCAACATTATTATTGACCTTTGCTTTCTTATTGACCTCAAATTTTATACATTTAATTCTTTCTCTTTATGAAACACAAGTCTTCTTCAATAATAAAATGATTTCCCATAGTTTAATAGGTAATTGCTGATGGGGTACAGATGGCAGTGGCCCAGTACAAAGGTCATAGAGCACATGAAATGTGAGTAGATATTATTAACCTCGTTCTCCCATTTCCTTTGCCTTTCTGCCTTTTTTCTTCTTGTCATGTATTTTAGGTAGTAGAAAACTGAGTATCTTCAACACTAAAGTAAAAATGTAAAACAACAACAGAGATTTCCAAATACTTACAAAATCAGGATGCTAATTTGTAGCCTAAAAAGAGCCTATGAGCCCCTCCTTAGTGTAGCAGTTGCTATTTCCCTGAGCACAGGGGTAAATGGGGCCTTTGCTGCTCCTGCTCAGTAATCTCATTTCTTGAAAATATATGCAAGTTAGTGCTTCCAAAAATGTGCAGGTCCAGAATTGTCTACAATATTTGTAAATATCTCAAATATCATGATTTTAAGCTATAACCATCAGAATATTAAATCAAATCCTATTTTAGACTTTTGAAACTTCAATTTTTCAATTAAACTTTTTATTTTGAGATAATACTGGATTCACACGCGGTTGCAGGAAATAATTCTGTGAGATTCTGTACCTCTACCCATTGTCTCCCAATATTCCAAGTTTAAAATTGATAATATACTTTAAACTAAAATGTGGTTCAATAAAATTTCAAAGGACATCATTAGATCTGACAGCTTCTCTTTGTCAATGGTGAGTGGTTAGTAACAACGTCGAAAGGATATTCCACAGGAAGAATGAGAGCCCAGCCATCTGGTAATCTTCATACCTCCCTACACTCACATCTGTCCGCTTCTTATCCACTGCTCATGATTCTTCCACCTTCGCACCATCGTGTACACTGCTCCCACGATCATCTTCAATACCAGCCTCACACCTCTTCCAAAGACAACATGCTCTTCAGAGTCTAGACTAAGTTCATTCTCCAGACTTAACATAACTTATTGATTATAGCCCTATTTCGGCCAATTCAAATCTTTTTGGAGAGCGGGCAACATAAAATTCATATATGACTGAAAATATGTGTCCTACTCTCCTAGGGTTGCCATAACAAAATACCGTAAACTAGCTGGATTAAACAAACAAGCAAAAAAATTGACAGTTCTGGAGGCTAGGAAGGCTGAGATCAGGGTCCCAGGGTACGGTGAGGTTCTGATAGGTATCTCTTCCTAGATCACAAACAGCGACCTTCTCCGTGTGTGATCACAGAGACTTTCCTCAGTCTGTGTCCATGTAGAGAAAGATCTGTCTCTTCTCCTCATCCTGTAAGGCCACCAATCTCATAGGATTGGAACCCATCCTATGACTTCACTTAAGCTTAATTACATTCTAAAAGGCTTATTCCCAAATACAGTCGCATTAGGGGTTATGGCTTCAATATACGAATGGGGGGTAGGGTGTGTGCACAATTCAGTCAATAGCAGCATATCTCTGGCTTAAAGAGTAAACATATACTGCCTAGTAACATCTTTTTTCCTTAGGCACATCTTTTCTTTTTTTTTTTTTTTTTGAGACAGAGTCTCACTCTCTTGCCTGGGGCGAGTGCCGTGGCGTCAGCCTAGCTCACAGCAACCTCAAACTCCTGGGCTCAAGCGATCCTACTGTCTCAGCCTCCCGAGTAGCTGGGACTACAGACATGCGCCACCATGCCCGGCTACATTTATTCT
>CAUYSK010066800.1:0-32939 GCA_963575035.1 Avahi laniger
AGCTACTTGGGAGGCTGAGACAGTAGGATTGCTGGAGCCCAGGAGTTTGAGGTTGCTGTGAGCTAGGCTGATGCCACGGCACTCGCCCCAGGCAAGAGAGTGAGACTCTGTCTCAAAAAAAAAAAAAAAAAAAAAAAAGAACTCTAGAAGAAAGGAAGGGTGAGAAGCATCATGAATGCCTAAGAATCTAGAAAAGCTTCTTTATTTTCAGGTAGTATCTGAGGCCCACAGCAGAGGATTGACCTTCCCAAAGTCATAGTGATTCTATGGCAGAGGAATCAAAGTTCAGCTGTCCTGACTCACTATTCCTCAATTCCTTCCACAGCAACCACTGGAAAATGTAACAACTCTATTCTCACTTAACTCATGACTATTGCCACCTGCTTTCCCACCAATGGTTTACCAAGGACACACACACACACACACACAAGCTGTATATTTTAATGCTATTGGTTTACTCAACTATCACAGGAGTCCCAATTAGCAACCTGAATTTACTTCTGCTTAAACAAATAGCATCTAATTCAAAGCCATAGTAAAAACAACTTCATAACCCAGAAGCCACACAAGAGAGTCATATGCTTGAATGCATGACCAGAGCTCAATAATACCTTCATGTGATGTCATTAAAATATTAACTGGAACCATAAGCCCAGTACAAAAAGCTCAAAGTCACCAGCAAGACTCAATTACTACTTGTAAAGGGGGCAACAGAAAAGGGATACCATGTTTTCTATTACCTTGCCATAAAAATGAAGAAATCTATATAATTAAAATAAAGCTGGACATTTTCATCACTTTTTAGACTATGACCAAAGCAAGTTGCAAAGACTGTCTTTTATCACCAAGATATCCATTCAGTCATTTCTAGCAAGGTGATCATCAGCAATATCAGGGCCAGAAATGTCAAACGTTCTCCAACTGTATCCATGCATTGCCTTAGGGCTTTGGCACTGGCTATATCTCCTGTCTAAAATACTCTTCACTAAGCCCTTGACTTAAATGGCTCCTCCATTGTTCATGTCTCAGCTTAAATAGTAAACTTCAGGGAGGCCTTTCTTGACCGTACAACCTACACTAGTCATCCAATTGGTCATACCATGTCACCCTACTTTAGTTTTCCAGAGAGCACTTATTTCTTCTGATATTTTTTTTGTTTATAGTCTGTTGTCTGCACTCCCCCCTCACCTCTACCCATATTACACTGTAAACTCCATGAAAGCAGGGACTTTGTTTGTCTTGTTCCTCATTATATCTCTAGCACCTAGAACAAAGACTTAACATATTGCAGGATGATACTCAATATATATCTTGTCAATGAGTGAATAACTGACACCCTGCATATGTAACATGATAGATGAAATCTCCATTTATCTGAAAACACTTTGAGTCTGACAACAGCAAAGCAGTCAATGGAGAGAGTACATAGACCAAAAATCACATTCCTCAATTAGTCATGAAAGTTTTTATATTTATTACAAATGTTTATTAAGGGCCTCTTACATATATAACACTTTTATGAGCTGAGAGAAATGCTCAGTAAGAATGCTCTTGTTCTTCTTCACAGCTCAAGATCTGGTTGGAGAGACAGGATAGCCATACATAAAAGAATACTGGGGAAGCTAAAATTCATAGAAGAAAGTATTGTGTGTGACCACAAAACTTAGTGTAGAACAGATATAAGACTGAACAGTCTTTTTGACTATAAAGCCAGACCTCCTACCATTACTCCATACCATGATGGGAAAAGCCAGAGGGAACGCTGGATAAAGATTAACAGTAGAGATTGTCTACTTCATTACATTTATGGGATACTTATAAGGTCTTTTGTTCCCCAAATATCTAGTATGTGCTCTGCATAATACTGAATATTCCACCATTCAAATGTAACTCCTTAGCTTTGATCTCTTTTATGAGACAAATACCTTTGGAAATGTGTCACTTTACAGTATTCATTCCACAGATATTTCTAAGTACCTACCATGTTTCAGGCACTCTTTTAGCTACTAGGGATACAACAGTGAACACAAAAAAAGGCCCTGATTTTTTGTATCTTTACATTTTAGTGAGAGAAAAAGATAACAAATATGAATATGAATACATTACTAATATAATGCATGGTAGTGACAAAGCAAGGCAAAAAGAGAGAGTATGACAAAGGGGATGTTTTTAGACAGGGGCATCAAGAAAAACCTCTCCGAGGATGTGACATTTGAGTAGAAGCCTGAACAAAGTGAAGAAATGAGTCAAGTTGTTACCTAATAGGAGATCATTCTTGGCAGGGGAATAGCAAAGTGTAAATGCTCTAAAGTAGACGCACATTTAGAATGTTTAAAGAAGAGCATAGAAGCTAGTGTGGCTGGTAAGCTATAAGACGGAGGCATAGTGATAAAAGACGAGGTTAGAGAGAAAGTCAGAAACAAGACTATGTAAGACTTTGTAGGCCATAGTAAGAAACCTGGATTTTATTCTAAGTGTGATGGAAAGCTAATGCAGGGGCTTGAGTAGAGTAGAGACATAATCATATTATGTTTTTTAGAAAGAACTGGTTCATTTACATCTTAGTGAGACCTGTTGAACTTGGGAGAAGATGCTGTTTGAAGGAAGCGGAATAGGCACTGGGAAAAGAAGAGGTCATTAAATGGTAACGCTGAGAGAAACCAAAGAAAACTTTACCTTCCCATTTTTATTACCTATGGTTGTGAGCTTTAACCATATATTTTTAAAAATTATTTTTCTTTTCTGGTTTTGGTATCAAAGATTATATGACCATTGTAAAATAAGATAAGTAGTAATCCCTCTGGGAGTAGTTTATGTTAGACTGGGATAATCTGTCCCATGAAGATTTGGTAAAATTTCTTTATGGAAATCCTCTGGGGGGTGAGGGTGAAGAGGAGAAAAGTGGCATGTGGAATTTTTGACTTCTAATTCAGTTTCTTTAATAATTATATAATTTTTTCAGGTTATCTATTTCTTCTTACGCTTTATATTTTATATAAAATTTTCTTGTTCATCTAAATTTCAGATTTTATTGGCATAAGATATGCATATTTTATTAGTTTAAAATGTATTTTATTAATGATTTTAGTATTATTTAATAATTATCTTATTAACTTAAAAATCTCCTCTTAATCTGTAGTATAAGGTCTCCCTTTTTATTTTTATTTTTTTGTAGAGATGGCATCTCACTATATTGTGCAAGCTGGCCTTGAACTCCTGGGCTCAAGTGATCCTCCCACCTCAGCCTCCTAAAGCACTGGGATTACGGGCACACACCACTATGCCAGCTAATATTTTAAACAATTTTTTGTAGAGATGGAGTCTCACTATGTTGGCCAGGCTGGTCTTGAATTCCTGGCCTCAAGTGATCTTCATACCACAGGCTCCCAAAGTCCTGGGATTACAGGTGCAAGGCACTGCACCCAGCCCAAAGTCCCCCTTTTTTATACCTAGTATTTTAATTTATGCTTACTCTCATTTTTTCTTGGCTTGACTTTTCAAGCAAATAATTACTACTTTTTGTTGATTGTCTCTATCATTAATTTCTGTTCTTTAATCTTTCTTTCCCTCTGTTTTCTTCCAAATTACTCTGCTGTTATTTCTCTATTTTCTTAAGTTGAACACACAATTCAATAGTTTCTTTCTTTCTTTCTTTATTTGGAGACAGAGTCTCACTCTGTCACGCTGGCTAGAGTGCAATGGTGTCATCATAGCTCACTGCAATCTCAAACTCCTTGGCTCAAGCAATCCTCCTGTCTCAGCCTCCCAAGTAGCTGGGATACAGGTACGCCTCCACACCCAGCTGTTTTCTGTCTTTCTTATTGTAGTGAATTCTTTAATCTTATGTGGCCTCAGCAGTCATTTTGAATACAACCTTAACTCTCCCATACCAGAAACAGGGCTCAGTCACCCTTGACACAGTTTCCAGTCCTACGACACACCCAAATGTCTCAAGCTGGCGGCCAGAGATAAGAACTTAGAAGCATCTCTTTCCTCTAGCAAACTGGGCTCCCCCTTTTCTGTAGCTTCCTTTAACCAGACCATGCAGGCATTTGCCCATGAACTTAAAGTGACCCACCTTATTCCCTCATACATACTGCTAGTTGTCACATACTGTTCTCTTTCTGCCTTACTCTTCATTTCTGCCTCCTGTAGCCTGGGGATGGAGAACTACCCTCCTGACTCAATGTGCCCTCCTGCCCAGGATCTGAAAGTAAAAAATCTTTGAACTTGTTTCTATTATAGTGGTGTACTGAATTTGCACCTTCTATCTGAAGAACTAGGGGCTGCCCCAGGCCAGGTTCTCCCCAGGATACCAGAGATAACACAAGATCAGGCTCCTAGCACCAGAGTGATGGTCAGGCAGGCATAAACTGGGCACAGGTCAGACAAAAGACACAAGGGCATCTGTCAGTATAAACAAGTTTCCCACGAGAGGGACCCCTGGTCACAGGTTGGACAACTAGGCATTAGGCTATCCACCATGTAAAAGAAGTATCCTGTGAAAGGCACACTGTAGACACACTCATCCAGTTCCCTTTCATTTCCCATTAGAGCAGAGTTGCTAACTGCTCTGGTGCAGGAATCCCAAATTAGCTGGGGGCTTTCAAAACACTTGTCTTCTAATTAGCAGACTTAAGACTACAATTTTCTATGCTATTTTTGTTGTACTCACAGTTTTATTGTCTAGCACTCTCATGTTCATGTCTAAATATCTGATGGTGGCTATTATGATTTCATTTTTACCCATTAATTATTTTGAAGTAAATTATTTGTAGTACCAAATATATAGAGGATCCAGGAATTTAGCTTTTTATTAATACTATTATTTCACTTCCTATTACATAATAGTCAGAGAATGTGGTCAATAGGATAATGATTCTTTGATACTGGCTTTGTGTTCTTGTACATGATCAATTTCTAAGTATTCCACTGTGCTTAATTGGGTTATTCAAATCTTCTATAGCCTACAAAGATTGACTGTTTAATTAATCAGTCCCTGAACTGATGTATTTAACACAATGTGGTTCGTCTATTTCTCCTTATAATTCTGTCAAATTTTGCTGACTTCTGCTCACAAATCCACAATTGTCATATCTTGTTGGCAAACTGTCCTTCAATGCTATTTGCCTTAAATTCAATTTTATGCTATATTAATATTGCTATAGTACATTTTATAGTTAATATTTGTCTAGAGTACTCAAAGTATGATTTTCTTTTCCTTTCTCTTTTTTCTGTCATTTCATTAAAGGATATATCTTTGGTAAACAACATATAGCTATTTTAAAAAATCTTATTTGAGGCCGAGCACGGTGGCTCACGCCTGTAATCCTAGCACTCTGGGAGGCTGAGGCGGGCGAATTGTTTGAACTCAGGAGTTCGAAACCAGCCTGAGCAAGAGCGAGACCCAGTCTCTACTAAAAATAGAAAGAAATTAATCGGACAACTAAAAATATATAGAAAAAATTAGCCGGGCACGGTGGCGCATGCCTGTAGTCCCAGCTACTCGGGAGGCTGAGGCAGAAGGATTGCTTGAGCCCAGGAGTTTGAGGTTGCTATGCGCCAAGCTGACGCCACGGCACTCACTCTAGCCCGGGCAAAAGAGTGAGACTCTGTCTCAAAAAAAAAAAAAAAAATCTTATTTGAGAACTTCTGTTTTTAATAAGAGAGTTAATACTTTCTTATTTATGGAGATTTCTGATATATATATATTTTTTGTGATCATATTTTCTGTTTTCCTCTCTCCTTGTTTTCTTGTACTTCTGTTTCATATTCCTATTTGCTGATGTATTGACTAGGTTTCTAATTTTCTATTTTCTTCTAGAAGTATGCAGGTTATTTTTCTTTAGTGTTTATCTCCTTTAGTTAACATTTATACCTGTTTGTTTTTTTTAATATGAACTAAAGGTAACCAATATCTCTAGCATTTTTCAAACAAGAACCTAAACAAGTTCCCAATAATCACTATCGCTCTGTCATCACCTCACCTCTACCCCTAACTCAGTTTCTCCATCTGAAAAACATGGGTAATAATATGTACTCATGATTTATTGTGAGGATTTAATAAAATAATATATATAAAGGGCTTGGCAGAAAAGCCTGGCCTCATAAATGATAGTTACCATGTCACCGTCACTTATCTTTATTAAAATGTATGTATGTGTTATTGATGCATAGAAAAATAAGATCATATGTCAAAAAAAAAAAAAGAAGAGCTTAAAAAGGAGACTAGATTAAGCAATTTCAGTATCAGAAAGAACACCAGGAATGAGTTATAATCTAAGGAAATTTTCTGTAAAAGAATGAATTAAGAAAAGGCCTAACATCCTTAATAAATAGGTTATAAGCTCCATGAGGGCAGAGTGGGTTTTTATCTAGCAAGTAATCAGTAAATCATTAATGGAATGAATCTTTTCTATAATAATATGAAACATATAATTAACAGTTTTCCCCCCTTTCTAATTTTACTATAATTTGTAATATAATTTACAGTTGTGTCACAGGGGTACTGCTTCATTCTTTCAATTAATTAGTGAAATCTAATTTATTTTTTAAAAGGTTTAAAATGCTTTTCAACTGTTACGAAGATTATGATTAAAGAGTTCGCTCTTAAATTCTCAGAAAGCTTGATATTCTGTTTTCTGAAAAATAACTTGCTTTAAAATCATTCTAAACTCAATTGCTCATATATTAATTTTGCTGCTCTCAGCCTGTATCGTTTTTTTTCCTAAGAAAGAAATTGTATACATTAAATACGAAGACTCAATTACCAAGCACCCCCTAGTGGCAGTAAAATCAAGCCAATAAGGTTTTTTGTGTTTTTTTTTAAAATAGGATGTGGTTTGAGATACAGTTTTCTGTATCTATAGTTCTCACCAAAACTTAATAATAAAATGGTTTGTTGGTAAAAACATGTTATTTTATATCTACATTTTATTAAATGATTAATAATATACTGTAACTAAGAGTGAATTCACATAATGAAATTTCATTAAAATTCCTGAAAAGAATTACAATAAGTGAAATAACAAAAGTCAATGTCCTTCAAAGAGTATATAATGACAAGTTACAAGATTTTTAAAAGAAATCTCCTTCAGGGCCAGGCATGGTGGCTCATGCCTGTCCTAGCACTTTAGGAGGCTGAGGCAGGAGGACTGCTTGAGGCCTGGAATTCAGACCAGTCTGGGCAGAGACTGATCTCAACAAAAAAAAAAGCTAGCCAGGTGTGGTGGTGCACGCCTGTGGTCCCAACTACTCAGGCGTCTGAGGCAGGAAGATCACTTGAGCCCATGAGTTTGAGGTTGCAGTGAGCTATGATAACACCACTGCTCTCTAACCTGGGCAACAGAATGAGATCCTGTCTCAAACAAACAAACAAATGAATAAGTAAAACAAATCTAGAGAACAGCCTCCTCCCAAAAAAGAAGTTGCCTTTGGAATAAAGCTTTGTGTATTTCTGTCAAGAGTCTGAAAGCTATATAGTAGATGGAATACCACAATCTTCAGAGTCAAAATATTTACTGTTGAATGCAAACACCTCAACTTTCTTATCCATTCTAAACACTTAGATTTCCTCATCTATAAAAAAGATGCATTAAAATAGACCTGCATCCTTGCGGAGCTGTCATAAAAGTCAAGCGAAATTTGAATTAAAAGAATTACTATTGGTCTTTATTAGTATACATAAATCATTTCAATTATTGTTCTTTATAATTTGCACTTTCACATATAATGTAGCACTATTGCTTACTGAATTTTTACAACCTCCCTGACAACTGCAAACAATGCTTCCCATTATGTAAATGAAAAATCTAAGGCCCTAAGCCAACTTGGAACTGGAATCCAAGTTTTCCTCATTATATTTTGATGTCTTTTGTGAGGAGAGATGAATTATAACCATATTACTTTTCTGATTTGGTTACAATAAATTTTGTTTAGGAGTGACACTATAATACTAATGTTGTCTAGTCCTTGAGAGAAGACTAATACTTTATAAAGAAAGAGCCTAATGTTTGCCATTGCACTGGAATTCGAACGGTGAAATCCAGGAGCAGGCCCATATCATAGTTCTGCACTACAATTAACAGGCAGTTTATTCTCCAATTCTCCTCCATCTTCCAACATCTACTGAACTCACGTCAGAGAAAAACATAACAAAATGACGATTAAACCGATTAAGTATCAAACAACTGCCTAAATAAAATATACCACTTTTTATGAAATCTCATATCTGAGATGAAGAAAGGAATGGGGATAATACATACATAAACTTGCCCATTTTCCTCTACCAATTTCAGAGTAGATCTATTAATTTGCTAATTCCCAAAGACAGTCCTAAGAATCATAATTACCTTTTATTTTCTCCTTTTTAGATTATAAATAAGGTTATAAATTACAAATAAGATTTCTATGAATCCACCAACTATAACAAAATTCTGCAAAAAGAAATCAATTTGATTCATTGTGGAGTCAAGTACAAAGCAAACTTATCTGTCTATCATTTTATTTTATTTTATTTTTTTTGTGACAGAGTCTTGCTTTGTTGCCTGGGCTAGAGTGAGTGCCGTGGCATCAGCCTAGCTCACAGCAACCTGAGACTCCTGGGCTCAAGCAATCCTTCTGCCTCAGCCTCCCGAGTAGCTGAGACTATACGCATGTGCCACCATACCTGGCTAATTTTTTCTATATATATATATATATATTTTTTTTTTAGTTGTCCAGATCATTTCTTTCTATTTTTTAGTAGAGACAGGGTCTCGCTCTTGCTCAGGCTGGTCTCGAACTCCTAACCTTGAGCGATCCACCCGCCTCAGCCTCCCAGAGTGCTAGGATTACAGGTGGGAGCCACCGTGCCCGGCCCTGTCTATCATTTTTAATAATATGATATGCTGTATAACTTACTAGGAAATTGCTTTTTTGGCCTCCACTGTACAGTTGTCAAAAATTATTTTTATAATGAAGTGAAATTCACGAAATCAAAATCACAAGTTAAAAATAATTATTACCATTAGTTTTTAAGGTTCTACATGGATTTTTTTTGGTTTTTTAAATTGTCTCCCATGAAATCAGCATTTAAGATATATTAAAAAACTCTAGATTTATCAAAAGATATGTTGGATAAATAACACTACAAGAAGTGAACCCTGGCTTTTTAGTTAGGTTTTAATAAAATGTGCACTAACATGACTTTTATATCAGCAGGAGTTTCCATTTGCCTCTCCTCCCACTATATCTTTTGTTTGACTTTGAATTTTTCTCTCTTACTGTTCCCAACACAAGAAATAGCATCATTATAACTTAGTGAAAATCCACAAAGCCAGCTAGGAAAACTACTTTAATGCTATGTGAAGTACTCATTTTCCAATAAACACTGCATATTAGCAGCACTGTAGGCCCCTGCTTGTCTAAGGATTGAGTGACTGGCAATCAAACTAAGGTCAGCCACATGGCAATGAAGAACATTTCCATTAGCCCAGGAAGACATTTTGATAAATCCATTTAATCATGCTACTGGAAAGCAATAGATTATAAATAATGATGTCTCCTGTCTGCTTTTAATTATGTGGATTACATATTATATGACAGTGATTACACTTTGTTAACTAATCTACAAAATAATGTTCTACCTGATTAGATACAGAACTATAGCTCTTTGTTTAACTTAATCTAATCTGAAGTTTTATATCAACATTACTATAAACACCTGGACTATAAGTCTGTAGTTTGTAATTTTGTAATAGTATGCAAATTCCATTTCCCACTAATATATAACCTAAACATAGTAGAAGATAAAGAGCAATCCAAGAAATCTTTAAATTCTTAACATGAAACAAACTATTAACAAATGATCAAATACAATTACATTAGATTTAACTTTTCAGTTCAGTGATTTCTACTTTAGTGAAGCTGAATTTAATATTCTTTTTGTTTCTAGCTTCCTAAAAATAAAGATATTTGGTAAGTGGTGGGGGTAAAAGCTTGACAATATTCAAAGTTTAGTCACCACGAAAAATGACCAAGTTATATTTAAAAGAAAAAAATTTGTTTAAAAACTGGGAAAATCCAAAAATAACTTAAACATAATTCTGGAATAATAATGTATGAAAAGATTATTCACCAAAATTATTATTCTATCACTAGCATAATCATTTACTATAGACTGGTTTATCTAGCAATAAAAACTTAATGTGTAATTAAATATACTAAAATAATTTGATCATTCTATAACTGTATTGAGTTCCACTGTGAAAATCGAAAAAATGAGATCCTCTATTTCAAACAGAAGGAAAATCTTAATAAAAATTTTATATCAGTGCTTTTCAAGCTTTATTCTGTAGATCCCAAAGAATTTTACTCAAAGGTAATGCCTTTTTAGTAATGAGAGAGACTGGGGTTCCATTTACACTTTCTCTTCCCTCCAACTCTAATCCTTCTCCCTTGATCACAGAAGTATCATTTGACTATTTTTTATATATTGGAGTTTTGCTAAAGATTTTCTTTGGATCAGAAGATTCCACCACTAAAACAAATAACTTCTAGACCAAATAATTTGAAAATTGATATACTTAATAGTAGTCACTAAGTTAAAATTTCAAGACTTTTTTTTAATTTTGATGTTTATATATAGCTTAAAGCAATTTAACAATCAAACTTTCATTTCAGATCCCCAGGAAAAGTAAACATCTTACCCAGCATGATTAGATGACGAAGGTGGTGGCAAGTCTGGTGTAAGGACATAAAGACTGTTGTTTTTTGGCAAGTGCAGCGATTTTAGGACCGTCTGAAAAAGAAAAAGTAAAACAAAAAAATGAATGTTGATTGTGCATTACTAATTTTTACTGTAATTCTTAAAAATTGGTAATTTTGTAGTTTGATTTTTCATCTTTTGATAATTTCCCAGATAGAGTAATGCAAAAGAACTGCTGAATCCAAATAACCTTTTTCCTTTACGTATCATAAGGTAGCATAAACCTGAATGTTAAAATAATATATAAATTCTTGAGCTCATGGACACAAATAGATAAGAAAAAAGCTGGGACTCAATAATTTCTTCACTGAAGAAGTGTATCCTTGCAACTGATATGCACTTCACTTCAGGGTCATTATGGAAAAAAATAGCAATACAGGTTTTCAGAGATCATTGGACCTTGAAAAAAGTCATAGAAAGTACCTCAAGCCAATGATTTTAAAGATGAGGAGATGCAGCCTGAGAGGTTAAGTAACTTGGATGAGGACTCTAAGTGTTACTTGGGTCACTTTACTCTTAACTCCAGGAATCTTTTTTGTTAAAGCTCTCTATTGGGAGTGACTTAACTACTCTTTGGCTACATATGACCTACTATCTTGATAACCACAAAAATTTCATCAAATTTCTTTACCACAAAACTCATATACATTTCAAACTCCCAATCTGAAGGTAAAAACTCGCTGAAGTACTTCAAACTTTTTTGACAGCAATAAACATTAACAAATACATTTTACATTTCTACATTGTAAGCTAGGACATACATTTATTCAACAGATATTTATTGAGCCACCTACTACTCTGTGCCAGGACTACTCTACCCACTGAGGATATAGCAGTGAATAGAATAGCCTAAAATAAAATCCCTGCTATTACAGAGCTTACATTTTAGTAGGAATAAGTAAAATAAGTAACCCTGTATAGTTGAATATTAGTGATAATTTTTTGACTAAACATAAAGGAGGGAAGGGGGATAAAGAATGTGTGGGTGTGGAGCTTTGCAATTTTAAACAGAGTAAACAGGGTGGGTCTCACTTGGAGAATGAAATATTTGAGCACAAACTTAAAGGTGGAAGAAACAAACGATGAGAATATATAGAGAAATAATATTGCGGGCAAAGGAAACAGCCAGTGCAAAATGTTTAAGAAATAAGGTGTCCAGTGAAACTGGAGCCAAGTAAGCACTGGTAGGAGATAGGTCAAGAGAGGTAACAGTGATGGTGAGGACAGGACAGTGGCAGCTGTGTTGAGAATGGATGGGAAAGAGGTTGACGGAGGAGGGCAGGAGGATAGAGCAGGGTAATGAAATAAACTAAGATAAGACTGATGGTGGCTTAAGGCACTGTGTGGCAGTAGAAGTGGTGCAAAAGCACTGGGTGAAGCTGCCATCAACCGATATGGGGAAGACTGCAAATGAAGACTTCCATTTTGGACAAGCTAAGTTTGAAATATCTATTAGACATTCAAGTGGAGAAGAGAAGTAAGCAGCTGGATATACCAACCAGGAACCAGGGAACATGTCTGGGATAGAGATATAAATTAAAGATATAAAATTGAGAATATATAAAAATGACATTTAAAAGCCATGAAACTGGACAAGATCACCAGTGAATTTAAAAATGTAGTGGTTGGTGATTTTGACAAGAACACTAGCAGGTCCCTGCTTAGACTGGGCTCAATAAAATGCAGGACAGGAACTGAGGAAGTCAAATAAAAACAAGTCTTTAGGGGAAGTTTTGTTATCAAGGGGACTACAGAAATGGAGCCATTGATGGAAGAGGGGTTGGGATCAAAGTTTTTTTTTCTTTTTTTTCCAGATGGAAGAAATAACATCATGTCTGAATGTTAATGGTAACAATCTACTAGAGGAAAACATTGATGATCCAGGAGAGACAGGGAAGAATTAGAGTGAAGTCCCTGAATAGAGATGGAGAATGTAATCCAGAGCAAAAATGGAAGTTTGCTCTTAGGAGCTTGGGCAGGCCACTAGAGAGTAAAAGGAGAGAAAGGAGACTCTGTGGGTAAGACACAGATAAGTAAATAGAGATTGAATTGGGAGCTTTAAGGGACTCTGAATTGGAAGCACTAAGGGACTCTCTGAAGATTATGGTCATGAATTTAAAGATATATTAATCAGTAAGATTTTGTTTGTCTCTTGTCACATTAAGACAGAGAGTTGGATTTAACCAAGTAAGAATTTTGGTCAAGCAAGGACCTTGAACCAAGAGTTAAGAGTATACACAAGAAAAGTGATTATAATGACTGACTGGAATTTAACCTAGTGTAAGGAAGGGAGGACACAAAAGAGGTAATGATCATGAAAAGAAGGTAGAAACAATAGATTGGAGTCTAAGCAGAGCTGAAGGATTGTTGCAGTTAGGATACCAAAAGAAGCAAGCTAGAAAGATAAGAGATGGTGAGTGGTTAGCAGGAAATGGGAAGTTTGAAATTAAAATTTGAGTGTTGTTGTCATTATTAATACTTGATAAAACATTGAGAAGATATACATAGCTGAGGGAGGGGTGGAGAAAAAGATCTTCTTAAGAGAGAAATTCAAGGAACTAAGAGGCCAACATATTGGAAGAATCATTTACAAAGATAGTAAAATTATTAATACTAAGAATTAATACAGAAATCACTTATAAACCAGGAATTAAAAATAATCAGGAAAGGAGGGGAGCTGACTTCAACAAGTCAGTGATATAATCTTTTGACATGAAATTTAAAGATGAAGGAAATTTAGAGAGGAATGACAGATAACACTCTGAAACTAAAAATGAGGAACAATGAGGAGATATATTTTGCCACTTACTCCAGTGGTATGAGGGTTGACAGAGAAAAATAACTAACACTGAGAAGGCTGCAGAGAAACAATGTCCTCAGGAAGATGGATTTCGGTCAAAGAAAGATAGGGAAAGGGAATGCACAGGAAAGAGGTTGACAACAGAAGGAATTTTGCTAATGAGTTCATTCCACAGGGCATAGCAAAAAGATTTCATACATTGCAGAGAAAAAAGGATAGAGACAGGTATGGAATGTGCAGAGACTATGGAGATTTGAGTGAGGGGTGACCCGGGAATTTTGGACTCCATGCAGTGACAGGCACAAATGGGGAAAAAGCATAATGAAATTAGTCCTGGTTGAATCAAAACAGATAATAATGGTAAGGCTGAAAGTGTTAGAAAGCAATGAGGAGTGGATGTCTAAAAATCCTTCTTAACCTTGCAGATGGAGGCAAGGACACCTGGAGGGGCAGTCTTACCCAAACATAGAACATCAGGAACTTATTCTTGACCCCTCCATGAGAGGGCCCATCTTACTAAGTGCACAGTCTTACACCAAGGGTATTGAGTCTTACTCTTAATTCATATTAGTTATGTGTTAAATAAAAAGAAATACATACTTACCCTTATTATTTGAAAAACACTCTGACATTTTCTATTATAGTCTGGTTTTTACTTTTCTATTTTTTTTAATGCTGTCTATAACCCACTCAAATAACTTCATAACCCACTAATGGTTTATGGTCCCTGGTTTGAAAAAAATACCATATTAGGCATAACTTCATAACTTCATAACTTCATAATCTACCAAGATACACTGAAGTCCTGAAGCTTTATGTCAAATATGTGATGCCCTTTTGAAATTGATGTGTTATCTCTGTAGAGTTAACATGCAAACAAACAAAACACGCACACATAGGAAAATTATTTTTGTCTCTTTATTTTTTAGTATTTTACTTTGTGAATTACTGATAAATGCTTAGTCTTACCACTTGATCAAGTCATTATTATCTTTTTGCCATGCCACTATCCAAAAAGATTTTCTATTAAATCTGCCCTGTAAAAGCACATATGGCATGAATAAATAAAATGGACACTTTCCTTAAGTCATTTACTCATGCATTCATTCCATGAACATTTATTTGATACCTATTATACCAAGCACTGGAAATACAATGGTGAAAGAAACAGATATGGTCCCTCTACTCATGTTACTGTGATGGAGAATGCTGGCATGAGAGCCAAGTTAGACACAGAGGCCATGTTGGAGAAGGTAACATTAAGCTGAGACTTGAAGGATGAAAAAGAGCCATCCATGTGAGGAATTCAGGGTAAAGCATTCCAGACAGTTGAATAGCATCTGTCAGGTAAAGATGTAAAGAGCATGAGCCTATTAAAAGACTTAAAAAGAGGTTTCTATGACTGCAGCATGGAAAGTGAGGGTAAGAAAGGCTCAAGATAAGGTTATAGAGGTGAGGAGGGGGTAAATAATGTAATGCCTTTTAAACTATGGTAAGTAGTCTGAATTTGATTTAAAGTGCAATAAAAAGCTATGTTTTAACAGGAGAGCAATATAATTCATGTTTTTAAAAGATCACTCTGGATGCTGTGTGGAGAACGCATTAGAAGAATCCATGAATGGAAGGTAACACAAACATAATGACATTTCATACTGAATCAGTCAAGACATGCTAATGGCCTGGATTAGGCAGTTGCAATAGAAATACTGAAAAGTGGCCATGGTTAAGATATATTCTGGAGATAGACTCTACAGGACTTACCAAAGAATTAAGCATTAGAAGAAATGGGAAAAGACTGATGATGACACTTTTGGATTTAGCAGTGGCTACAGAGTGCTGCCATTTACTGGGGAAGATTAGTAGAGAAGTAACATAGAAGGGAAAATTAAGAGTTACATTTTAAACATGTTAAGTTTGAGATGCCAATAAGATATCCAAGTACAAAGGTCAATTACCAATTTGATATACGAATTCATAGAAGTATGGGTTGGAAATATAAGTTTGGGGGCAATCAGAAAATTAATGGCATGGGAATATCAGAAAAGAGTATAAAGACGTTAGTAACTAAAAGTATTATTTATAACAAAGACTATGTTCAAATATTAGAATACATAGCTTGAAGAACATTTTCAAAATGATTGCCTTTCTCTTCACAAACTCCTGAAAATGTCATGCAAGTTTGATTCATACCCACAGGTTTCACAATGAATGAATGAATAAATAATATAGCTACACAGACAAATTCATTTTGGTGTTTTATTTCTGTCAAGGCTGTTGATTTACTCAGTCAGCACTTTTTAAAATTTTTAATCCATGTATCAATTAGAAGAGTCATGCAGCACCAGGGGTCAGCAAACTCTGGCCCATGGGACAAATCTAGCCTGCTACTGGTTTTGTCCCACAGTCTGTCTTTGTATGGCCTGTAAGTTAAGAATGGTTTTTACATTTTTAAATGGTTGGAAAAATAAAGCAAAAGAACATTTCATAACATATGAAATTACATAAAATTCAAATTACTGTGTCCATAAACAAAGCTAAATTGAAACATAGTTATGCTTGCTCTTTCACATTTTGTCTATGGCTACTTTGACACTATGATAGCAGAAGTGAGTAGCTGTGACAGAGACTGTATGGTGCACAAAGCCTAAAATATTTACTACCTGGCTCCACACAGAAAAGGCTTGCTGACTCCTAACATGGCATATATCACTAACTTGTATCTAAACTTACAAAGATCTTGCCAACCCGAAATTCCTTTAAATATTGAAATACTCAGAACATCTCCGTATTTCAGATGAACTCCCATATAAATACTTATAAGCATAATGTCTACCAGAAGCCATTCACAATTAAGAACTGAAGTTAAAGACTCTAAGTTTATGCTTGGTCATTAAAATAGTGACTCAGTAACTAGTGTAAAAAAAATTGATAATTATTTCTACTTCAAACATCTAAAATTTTAGAGCTAATTGATTTTTTTCCCTCCTTCCCCACACTCTCTGTAAAAAAAAAAAAAAAGTGTATGAAATACTTTAAAACAGGGCTGTTACTGGGTCCTTGAGAACAGCCACTCTTTCCTTAAAACTGAAACACTGTGCAAATTCTTAAAATATAATTCATTCCTGCCACTATCTGCCACTATCTAAGTAAACAAAGAAGGATTCTTACCATTTAAATTCTCCAGGTTTTAAAAATTTCCTATTATTATCTTTGTTTCATAATCAATACTTGGCATTAATATATGTGTGTGACTTCTTTCAGGCCAGTATGTAATTGTTCATTAACTTATTATTCCAAGGCACTCACTGATACCCTAAGAGGTTTGAGAAAAAAGTAAAGGTTCTCAAAAATGAGTGCCAAACTCCTATAAAATTTAGAAATAGGAAAAACATGTCATATTGTATGTTTGTTTACATGCCTAACTCATTTAAAATTGTCATTGGTTTAGCATGAAAATGCTTTAGCTTAAAAAACATTGTTTGATGATTCCTTAAACTAAATTACTATTGCTGAATCTACTCTGTGATATGTAACAATGTTAATTAAAACCAATTTTTATATATCATTTAGTCAATTGCATAACTTAATTTTCTTTTATTTCTAGGCAATTAAGAAACTCACACTGTCTTCCACATCTCCGGTCTTCCAGCCTTTTAACAGCATTTTAGACATTGGTATCTGAAGTTCATTTTCTAGAATCTGTTTAATTTCTCCTGTATAAATAAGAAGAGACCAAATATTACTAACAAAATAACACATTCAACATTTGTCCATATCCAGGGCTAGCACTAATATTTGGCATACAGTGTGTACAGTCAATGACATTTTTCTGATGAATGAATAAGAAAAATTTCAGTAGTCCAAACTTCAATTCTCCTTGAGTAAACATGTTGCCCCCTTCAAGAACTCAGGATTCAGCATTAATTATTATAAAACATTCCACAATTAAATATGTAGTTAATTTTTTTAAAGCATGGCTTTTTAAAAGAAATAGGTATTAGTGATTGCGGATTTGAACAAGACAATCTCTTTCAAACCAATAAACTGACAATACCTACTACATGCTCAACATGTGATAGGAGCTGCAGATAAAGTATAAAACCTGAGGCATTACAGTTTAGGGAATGAACAGTTGGGCTAAAGTTTTATTTTGGGGAAATCAAATAACTTGTCTATTCTTATTTCTACATCTATAAAATGGGAATAATATTACCTATCTTATCTTGCCCTACCATATAAGGATAAGTGGGAGATACGCATTAAAGTAACTGAAAAAATAAAGCTAATATATATTATCTAGAAGACAGTTTAAATTGTGTTGAAGAGAAATGCAACAGAATTTCAGAAAAGAAAAAAGAAATTATATTGGATCAAATAGCCAGAGAAAGTTTTGTGACAGAGATGAAGCTATGAAGGGCAGTCAAACCAAAACAGGCAAAGATACTCTATTTAGTGAAGACAGAAAGGTAAAAAAGGAAAAATGGACACAACGCTCATGAGAAATAGTGAAGAATCACAATTTTCACAGTGCTTCAGAAATTCTTTTTCAAGAATCAAGTCTACTTATAAATTAATCGGCTGATTTATGGTACTACACTATTTTGAACAGATATTGAATCAGAATGTACAAATCTTTTGTAAATCTGCTTTCTGTAGGTTTCTGCTAGTCTCTAATTTTAGATTAACACATAATTCAATTCTATTTATAATAAGTTAGTACATGAATACCAAAAAATCTGATTATGTTATATATTAAAAGAGGAAAGGTAATTCCACGCTGATAAAGGAAAGGAAGGGTGGAAAAGCTTATGCTACACAAGTTCTATGAAAACACAGCTGTCTAAATAAGCAATGCTACAATTCAATCATTTATGGCCTCAGTGACATTTTTTACTTTCCTAAAGAAAATTCCTATCTGAGTACTTTGGACAGTGATTAGCCATCATAAAAATAATTCTGGTTCAACATTGTATCTGTGGAAGCACAAACTTTAATCAATCTTGACCTTCAAAAATATCACTATTGATAAAGCATCATTCTGTTTATAGAAATAATGGGAGGGTAAGCCACACTTTTTATACTAAATACATATAAACATTGCCTTTTTGTTTGTGCTGTTTCTAAAGCTGTACTTGTCTGGAACTGAGCTTATATATTTGCAAGTCTGCCCCGTGCTTTCCTCTTAGAAACCTATCTCCACCTGACACCTCCCTCTTACACTCTTGAAAACACTTTAAGCCTTCATGACCTAAAAGGAGTTTCTTTTTTTTTTTTTTTTTTTGAGACAGAGTCTCACTCTCTTGCCTGGGGCCAGTGCCGTGGCGTCAGCCTAGCTCACAGCAACCTCAAACTTCTGGGCTCAAGCGATCCTCCTGCCCCAGCCTCCCACGTAGCTGGGACTATAGGCATGCATCACCATGCCTGGCTAATTTTTTTTCTATTTTTAGTTGTTTGGTCAATTTCTTTCTATTTTTAGTAGAGATGGGGTCTCGCTCTTGTTCAGGCTGGTCTCGAACTCCTGAGGTCAGAATGATCCGCCCACCTCAGCCTCCCAGAGTGCTAGGATTACAGGCGTGAGCCACCGCGTCTGGCCTAAAATAAGTTTCTTAACAGAAAAAATAAAAATAGATCTTAATTTAAAGTCCCAGTTACTCTTTGCAGAAAGCCTGGGTAACACATAAGGGGAAAAAATAGTCTTTTGTTCCACAAGCAGAGAGGAATAGAAAACAAAGCCAGAATCACGATAGGAACCTGAGTTCGTCATATTTTTAAAATTATTCTCTATTGGCCTCAATTTCTTCTGTAAAGTCGAAATGATAACTATACTACCAACACTTCGTTGGGTTGCTATATAAATGACATAAGTCATGAAAAATGTTTTGCAGAGTGCCTAGTACATACTAATGAACTCAAAAAACTTTGGTTATTTTGAGTTGTACTGTTATTACAATTAATGAGGTAATATACACATAAGTGTCCAGCATAGTACCTGGCCAGCATAGCTTCTCAGTAAAAGGTAGTTGTTGTTTCTAGGATATTCAAAATAATTTGGAGGAGTAAAGTGTTAGAATACAACAAGTTTCAGAATCAGAACTTATGTCTGGGTCTGCCTAACTCCAAAGATCTTACCACAAGATGGCACTGCCACTTACAGTACCCTCCACATGTTACTTGGAAAACTGGGAAGATATGCAGATGTCATCAAGAACAGACTACTGAATTTAACAGAACACTTTTTTAAAATTAACTTATTTGGATTATGATTTTCATATAATAGAATTCACTTGTGAGTCCTGACAAATATGCACACTGTTGTAACCACCGCATAATCAAGATAAAGAACATTTTCCATACAAAAA
Organism: Avahi laniger; assembly: GCA_963575035.1. Taxonomy (NCBI): domain Eukaryota; kingdom Metazoa; phylum Chordata; class Mammalia; order Primates; family Indriidae; genus Avahi; species Avahi laniger. The sequence continues at coordinate 19,907 of CAUYSK010066800.1, forward strand.
GCTAGCTCATGTCCCTTAGAAACAAAAGCCTGACCCCGCTCCAACCATTTATTTTCTTTCTCACCCTAAAGATTAGTTTTCTCTCTTTTGTGTCTGGCTTCTTTTGCCTGGCATAATGTTTTTGAGATCCACCCACATTGTTGCACGTATCAATAAATAGCTGGTTTTCATTGCTAGGTACTATTCCACTATACAGTGTGGTAGGCAATTTCTGAAATGACTTCCAATGATCCCTGCCTCCTGGTATTAATGCCCTTTGTAATCTCCTCCCTTGAGTATGGGCTGTATCTAGATATTTGCCTCTGAACAATAAAATACAGGCTGGGCACGGTGGCTCACAGGGTGTGAGTGGCAGCTGCTGAGGAGGCTGAAGAAGGAGTTAAGCCCAGGAGTTCAACTTTGGAGTAAGCTATGATTGCACCACTGCACTCTGCCTTGGCCACAGAGCAAGACCCTCTCTCTTAAAAAAAAAAAAAAAAAGAAAGAAAGAAAAAAATACAGTTAAAAGTGATCGGATGTCACTTCTGAGTTAGGTTACAAAAGATTGAGACGTCCACCTTGCTTTGAGACTCCCAGTTAACTGCCCGCAGGAAATGAATCCTGCCAGCAACCCACAAGTGATCTTGGAAGTAAATCCTTCCTTAGTTGAGCCTTGAGATGATATAGTGATTTCAATTCATAAGATATCATTTATGCTCAGATTCCTGACACACACACACACACATATATATATATACACACACACACACACACACACATGCATACATACACATAAGCTGTGAGAAAACAAATTTTTTATACCATTAAATTTTGGGTGAATTATTATACAATAAATAACTAATACATATGAATATATTTGCCAGTTGATTAACATTTGGGTTCTGTTTTTCCATACTGTAAATAAAGCTGTGATGAACATTATTGTGTGAATCCTTTTGTGAACATATATGTTGATTTCTCCAAGTAAATATCTAAGAATGGAATTGCTAGATTGTAAGTGTGTGTTTAACTTTATAAAAACTGCCTAACTATTTTCCAAAGTGATTGTACCATCTTGCATTCCACCAATGTTCCAGTTGCTCCATGTCACTGACAATTGTAGTTTTCAGTTTTTTTAATTTTAGCCATTCCAATGGGTATAAATTCCGATGGATGGTTTTTCATTGTGTTTTCAATTTTAATTCCTTGATGATTAATGATAACTAGTGCCACTGAGCATCTTTTCGTGTGCTTATTAGTTATTTGCTTATCATCTTCTATCAAGTGCTCAATAGTGTTATAAGCGGCCCTAGCCTTGGTTTTGATCTTAGAAAGGAAGTATTTAGTCTTTCATTATAAATTACTACGTTAGTTGCAGGTTCTTTAGCGATGTCCTTTATCCACAAAGGACAAAGTTCTCTTCTATTCCTATTTGTTGAAAGTTTCATTTTTTTTAAAACATAAAATAGATGTTGAATATTGTCAAATGCTTTTTCCTCCATCTATTGAAATGATCAAATGAATTTTCTCATTTATTATAACTAAGGCGGTGAATTACAGTGATGGATTAACTAGGCTGTTAAACAAGCCTTGCATTCCTGGGATAAAGCCCACTTGGCCATTATATATAGTATATACATATGTACATAATTTATAATATTTAACTTGACACAATTTGCAAATTTTTTAAAGATGTTCAGCCTTTATGATTTTATGAAATCTTTTCCTATAATATCTTTGTCTGGTTTTAGTATTAGGGTAATGCTGGCCTCATAAAATGAATTAGGAAATGTTTCATCTCTATTTTGTGAAGGATTAGTAATATTTTTTCCTTAAATATTAAATAGAATTCACCAGTGAAGCCATATCGCCTTGGGGTTTTCTTTGTGGGAAGGTTTTCACTGTCAGCTCAATTTATATGTTTGATGTAAAGCTATTTAGATTTTTTTTCTTCCATGGGTACGGTAATTTGTGCCTTTAAAAAAATGTTTCTAATCTTTTAGAGTTTCATGTAACTTTTAAATTTCCTGGCATAAGTTTGTTCTTAATATGGCCTGATAGTCCATGTAATGTCTTATAGGCACCTCTTTCATTCCCAGTATGAATCACTTGTGTTTTCTCTTTTGTTCTTGTACACACTAGCAAAAGAATTACTGATTTTATTAATCTTCTCAAAAAATAGCTTTAAGTTTTATTTTATTTTTTTTTTTTTTTTGAGACGCAGTCTCACTCTGTCACCTGGGCTAGAGTGCTATGGCGTCAGCCTAGCTCACAGCTACCACAAACTATTTGGCTAAAGCCGTCCTCCCACCTCAGCCTCCCAGAGTGCTAGAATTACAGGCATGAGCCATCGCACCTGGCCAGGTTTTATTCCTTTTAGCTACTTCTTTTCTACTGCCATTTTCTACTTTATTGATTTCTGCTCTTATATGTACTATTTTCCTTCTGTACTTGCTTTGCATTTGATTTGTTCTTCTTTTTCAAAATTTCCTAATAGCTTTATTGAGATATGGTTTACATAAAATAAACTGTGTATATTTAAAATCTATAATTTGACAAGTTGTGACAATTGTATCCAACAATGAAGCCACTGTGATAATCAAGGTTATGAATTTATCCATCACCTCCAAAGGTTTCCTTGTGCCCCTTGGTAATTCCTCCACACTACACCCAGTTTCTTCCCTAGAAAAATCACTACATTGATTTCTATGACTATGGATTAGTTTGGGTTTTCTAGAATTTTGTATAAATGGAATTTCAGAATGTATTCTTTATATATGGCTTCTTTCATTCAAATAAACTAAGATTCCTCCACATTGTTGCATGTAACAATAGTCCATTCCCTTTATTACTAAGTATTTCATTGTATGGATATACAACAATGTACTTATACATCCACTGGTTTATGTACATTGGGGTTGTTTCCTATTTGGGCTATTCCAAACAAAATTGTCATGAACAATAATGCACATGTCTTTGATGGACATATGCTTTCATTTCTCTAGAGTAAATACTAGGAGAGGAATGGCCAGTGTATTTTTAAGTTTGTAAGAAATTGCCAGTGTTTTCCAAAGTGGTTTCCATTGTGATGTCTTCAAGTTCACCAATCTTCTTTTCATCAATGTCTGATCTGCTGTTAATCTCATCTGCTATGCTTTTCATCTCAGACATCAGTCTTCATCTCTGGATGTTTAATTTGAGTCATTTTCACATTTCAAATGATTTATCATGTTAAATATGTTCTCCTTTTTAGGATAGGTAATACAGTGATAGTAACTGTTCTAAAGTCATTATTCATTCTAACATCTGTGGTAGTCCTGGGTTGGTTTTGATTGATTTCTCTCCTAATTATGGGTCAAGTTTTTTTTTTTTTTTTTTTTTTTTGAGACAGAGTCTCACTTTGTTGCCCTGGCTAGAGTGAGTGCCGTGGCGTTAGCCTAGCTCACAGCAACCTCAGACTCCGGGGCTCAAGCGATTCTACTGCCTCAGCCTCTCGAGTAGCTGGGACTACAGGCATGCGCCACCATGCCCAGCTAATTTTTTCTATATATTTTTAGCTGTCCAATTAATTTCTTTTTTTCTTTTTTTTTTTTTTTTTTTTGGTAGAGACGGGGTCTCGCTCTTGCTCAGGCTGGTCTCGAACTCCTGAGCTCAAACGATCCGCCCGCCTCGGCCTCCCAGAGTGCTAGGATTACAGGCGTGAGCCATCGCGCCCAGCTGGGCCAAGTTTTTCTACATCTTTGTATGCCTGGTAATTTTTTACTGGATGCCTGACATTGTGAATTTCATCCTGCTGGGTGCTGGGTATTTTTGTATTCCTATAAATATTCCTGAGCTTTGCCCTGGGATGCAGTTAAGTTACAGGGACACAGTTCAATCCTTTTGGGTTTTGCTTTTAAAATCTGTCAGTCAGTACCTGAGCAATATTTAATCTAGGGCTAATTATTCTCCACTACTTAAGAAACACCAAAGCCCCATGAATTATAAGGTTTTCCAATCTAGCTGGTAGGAACAGACACTACTCCCAATCTTGTTCTCCCTAAGCCTTTTAGGTGATTTTTTTAGTTCTTATAGGAATGAAGGTAAATCTGTTTCCTATTATTCTATCTTGGTTGGTAGTAGAAGTGAGGACTTTTCCTTCTTAGGTGAAGCTTTAATCATTGCTTTTACAATCTTCTTCTTTTTAATTAAGTATTTAAACCTTCAGTTTCCCTCTCAGTACTAATTTGTTGGTATTAAATGTTGAATATACCATGTTTTCATCATAATTCAGTTCAAAATATTTTCTAGTTCCTTTTTGATTTCTTCTTTGCCTGTGGTTTATTTAGAAATATGTTGTTTAATTTCTAAATATTTTGGGATTTTCCAGAGGCTTTTGATTTCTAACCATTGTTGTCAGAGAACATGCTTCAGGCGATTTTTAAATTTTTTTGTAACTTGTTTTATGGCTGAGCATATTTTCCACCTTAATGAGTTTATCAACTGCACATGAAAAGAACATGTCTTTTGTTGTTATTAGGAGCATTATATACATTTCAAATAAGTCAAATTGGTTCCTATGTTGTTCAGATTTTTTCCATGTTGTTCTGCACATTACTGTAAGACATGCATGTGGTAATCTCCAATTAAAATTGTGGATTTGTCCATTTTTCATTTCAGTTCTATCAGTCTTTGCTTTCACATATTTCAAACCTTATTATTAGATATGTACACATTCAGGATACTTATATCTTCTTGATGAATTAGTATTTTCATCATCATGAAATGTCCCCATTTATCCCTCATATTATTCGTCCAGAGTCTAGTTCATCTAATATTAACATAGCCCTTCAGCTTATAACAATTATGATTTTCATGTACATTTTTCAATTCTTTTGTTTTTATTTTTACTTCTCAACGCTTATACTTTGTATTTAAAGTAGGTTTCTTAAACACATCATATAAATGGGTTTCCCTTTTTTAATTCCATCTATCAATCTCTACCTAATTAGAATGTGAGATCATTCATATTTGTTATAATTATCTATATAGTCTTATTATTTCTTTTCTATTTGGCCTGATTTTTTATTTGTTATCTTTCCTGTTTTCATTTGGATTTTTTGAGTATTTTTTAGTATTCCATTTCATCTCAATCTTTGGCTTAATAACCATTATCTGTGCTTACTGTTTTAGTGACTGCTCTAAGTTTTACAACATGAATTTTTAATACAGCCCACCTCCTGGTAAGACAGGACTTTGTCTTACAACAGTATATTTCCATTTCCCTTTTCTGTTCTTTGTGTTATTGCTATCATACCTGTACTTTGACATATTTTATAAATGCTACAATACATTGCTATTATTTCTACTTTAAAACGTCAATTATCATTTAAAGAAATTAAAAAATAAGAAAAGGGTGTTTTTTAATGTGTATCCAGTATTTACCCATTTCTAGTGCTCATTTATTTGTGTTAATCTAATCTTCCATTTGGTATCACTTTGTTTCAACTTTGAACATCCCTTGCAGCTTTTGTATATCTGAAAAATATCTTTAGTCTACATTTCTGAAAGATATTTTTGCTGGAAATAGCATTCCAGGTTAACATTTTATTCCTTCAGCACTTAGAAATATCATTGTGTTGTCTCCTGGCTTGCGTTGCTTCTGATAAAAAATTTGTACTTATATTTTAAACCTCTCTTTCACTATATGAAATGTGTCCTTGTTTCCCCGTATCTGGCTGCTTTTAAGATTTTTCTACTACAAATTTTCTGCAATTTGATTATAACGTGGCTTCCTTCGAGTTACTGCTGCTTGGAATAACTGAGCTTCTTAAATCTGTGAGTTTATAAGTTTTCATGAAATTTGGTAGTATTGGGCTACTCTTTCTTTAAAATTTTCCCCTTTCTATTCGGGGACCTCTTATCACACGTTACACCATTTTATGTTTACTTACAAGTCACTCAGGCTCTATTCTTCCCTCCCCACTCCCTGACCCCCAGTATTTTTGCTGTGTGTGCTTCAGTTTGCATTGTTTTTATCACTGTGTCTTTATACTCATTGATCCTTTCTTCAATAACTAATCTGTTAAATCAACCAGAGTAAATTTTTAACTATATAGCTTCTATTTTTAGCTTCAAATTTTTCATTTGGTTCTTTTTTAACTTTTTTTATTAATTTCTTCATTAAATTCTTGATTTCCTTTAAATTCTTAAACATATTTATAAGAGTTATTTTCAAATCCTCATCTGCTAATTCCATTATCTTTGCCATTTATAGATGTATTTTTATCTTCTAATTTTTCTTTGGGTTATGAGTCACATGTTGCTACTTTTCAGGTCTACTAGTTTTTGACTGAATGCCAGATATTATGAAAATTACATTAATGAGTGTCTAGATTTAATGGTTTGCCTTTAAAGAGCATAGTAGCTTACTGTGGCAGGCACTTAAATTTTAGGCATATCAGGTTGATCCTTTTGAGACTTCTTCATAAGATTTTTGTCAGGCAGATCTAAAGCAGTGATTCTCAAAAGTATATAACAGATTCTTGGGGTTCCTTGAGACTGATAATATAAAAGCAATGCTGGGTAAAACTATGATGTCTTACCACAAATCAAAGTATTGGTGCTAAGATGAACTAGTGGTCGTTATATTGAATTCTTTATTAGTTGCATTAAAAACAAACACTTGACTTTAAAAAAAAAACCTTCATTTAAGCATGTGTTTCATGAAGTAACAAAAATTATTACTTTTATTAAATCTTGATGCTTGATGCTTTTAATATCATGCATGATGAAATGGGAGGAACCTAAAAGCATTTCTGCTATGTACTAAAGCATAATGGCTGCCTTGAGGAAAAGTACGGTCATGTGTTGCTTAACGACAGGGATACCTTCTGAGAAATGTGTCATTAGATGATTTTGTTGTGTGGACATCATAGAGCATACTTACACAAACCTAGATGGAATAGCCTACTATACATCCAGGATATATGGCATAGCAGTTGCTCCTAGGCTACAAAACTGTAGAGGATGTTACTGTACTGAAGACTGTAGGTAACTGTAACACGATGGTAAGTATTTGTATATCTAAACATATGTAAACATAGAAAAGGTAAAGATATAGAATCATAATCTTATAGAACCACCATTGTATTACGTGGTCTGTCATTGACTGAAATGTCATTATGCAGTACATCACTGTATTTGTTTTGTCACAGAACACCATTTTTGCTCAAACAAATGACTGACAAATATATGGTTTGAATATCCCCACCAAAACTCATGTTTAAAGAGGTGGGGTCTTTAAACGGTGAACAGGCCATGAGGGCCCACTGTCACAAAGAGATTAATGCTGTTATCACTACAGTGGGTCAGTTACTGGGGGAATAGATTCGTGATAAAAGGACGAGTTCGGCCTGACTTCTTCTCTGTCCCACACACTGCCTTGACATGTGATGCTTTCCACCATGGGATGCCCCTCACCAGATGCCAGTGCCATACCGTTGGAACTCCCAACTTTCAGAATTGTGAAAATAAATCTCTTTTTTAAATAAATTAGCCAGTCTGTGTTATTCCGTGATAGTGGCAGAAAATGGACTAAGATAGGTATTCAGACTTAGTATTTTCTCAAAAATGAACTGAGTGAGCCTGTAAATTCAAGGAAAACAACTGACAACATTTGTTGCCAATGATACAATTTAAGCCTTCAAACTGATATCCAAATTTTAAAAAAATTCCTACTTCCCCCTAAAGGCCTGATAGCTTCCCAATACTGACATATTTTTCTGTGAGAATGATAATGATATTAATAAACATATTTATTGATATACCAACATTTAGTTAATATGCCTAATAAAGCAAACCAGTATTTTCCAAATGACTTATTCATATTACAGAATCATGCACTGAAAGATACTTCAATGGATTTTAATATAACACTAAAATTTCACTGAAGTGGGTTTCAGATTTTATATCACAACTAACCTTTAAGAAACTATCACTTGTCAAATTTTGATGCAATATCAAATAAGAATATCCACACTTGTCTGGCTATTAAAATATTCCTCCATTCGACAATGCATCTGTTTTTAGGTGGCCTTTTCTTTATATACTTCAACAGAAGTAACATACTGCAAAGAATGAATGGAGAAGCAGATACAAGACTCCAGCTGTCTTCCATATAGACAGATATTGAAGAATTTGCAAAAAATGTAAAATGATGCCACTTTTCTATGTTTTTTGCTTTGAAAAATTACTTTCATCAAGAGTCTTATATTAACATGCAATGGGCTCATTATTATTTATTAATTAAGAAATAAGTATTTTTTAAATTTCTAAGTTTTAATTACTAGTGTGGAAAATATTTCTTCTGGGGTCTCTACTAATTGTCCCATGTTCCAATAAAGTCTCTTTTCTCTGGTAGGAAGGAATTTAATAGTTTTCTAGTCCTACCTATGAGCTCAAGGAATTGTTCAGCTTAGCCAATTAAATTCAGCCAAAGATCTCAGGGAGCACCAACCAGATTTCTGAAGTTTTTCTCCATCTAGCTCTATTCTGCCCTATACAATCCAGTCTTCTTAGCCCCAAGGATCTCCTGGCTCTTCTCTTTAACTCTACAAGGCTGTTGGCCTCTGTTTAAGTCCCTTTTTCCTGAACCCTGATACAGAAATTTCCTCTTGACAGAAATCAGGGAAAGCTATACAGCTCACCTTGTTTGTTTCCCATTTCTCAGAAATCATAGGCCTATAGTCCCTGTTGCCCAATGCCTACAAACAGTTGTTTCATATATTTTGTCCAGTTTTCCAGGTGCTTACAGCAGGAGAGCCAGTTACTCCTTTAAGGGCAGAAGTAGAAATTTTTATAATTTTTCTATAGATCATACAAAGTTACTGCCAAGAAAAATTAAAATATTTTCCCAGATTTAATGAGTTTCAGAAAAACTAACTTGCTCAGAGATGTAACTTATAAAAGCTTATTCCCTCATCTGTTAGACACATTAATTCTATTTGACATTAAAATAGCTACCTTTACATTGGCAATTAGGATGGTTTACATTCACTTGGTTCTATGTTAACATAAACCAAGTTATTACCATATATTATTTCATCTAATAATTATCTTACAGATTAATATGGATATTTCAAATGTTGTTCTGAGTATGATTGTCTTTGCTTGTTTTTAATAGCATTCTTTCTCTAAAACTTTCCAGTGTTTAATGATAAGAAAGCTAAAAAAAAAAAAAAAAAAGAAAAGAAAAAGTGGCCTAGCTCAAATGTAAGTCAGCAATTACTCTAAATGGATTTTGGCCTGTCCAGGAGAGAAATAATTAGCAAAAGTTCATTCTATTTAGTCTGCTACACTCTAATAAACTAAAAACAGATTTATAAACATTTTATCTGCCATTTAACTACCTGAAAAACAGATCATTTCAAATAGCTGTTTTTATTTTTCTTCACAGTCCCAAGTTTTAACAAATATATTGTCTATACAATTTAGTACCTGTTTTCAAGGTCATTTGGAAGGAATTTATCATTTAAATTTATAGTTTTAAACCTTTATAATTTCTGGAAGGCAACTAAACACGATGGAATGGGATTCTGTGCATATAAAACAATTATTTCCTTTCAGAGAGGAAACTGTGTAGTGAAAGTTTTGACTACATTAACCGTTTACAAACACAATGTAGCACAGTGTTGCAATGTTGTGATCACTAAGACGTAAAGCAATATCTCTGTTATATCACTAAGTGACTATTACTGAGTCAAATTACAGGCACTGTTGGCCTCAAAGTCCACATTACTGGAGAATAAAAAAAAGTTATAATACATTTCACATTAATACTGCCTGTTTCTGTTTTTTAAAATTAAGAATATCAACACAAGGTGGCGCCAAAAACTCAAAAGAAAAATGAGACCTAGCCCATCTCAGGGTAGATACAATAAGGAAATCAAACCTGTTACCCAGAAGAAACAAAATATACAATAATGTATCATTTAGCTTTTTCTCAAGTACAATTCTCAAGAGCAAATTTCTTCTCCCTTTGTCCACTAACATTTTTTGCAATTTTAGAAATCTTTTACTGCCTCTATTTATGTCCTTATTTTAACATTATAAGTCACTAGCCCCCATAATATTTCTTGTTTAAAATATAAAAGGTATTCCTTTGAGAAAAAACAGATTAAGATTCTATCAGAAGAGGCATTTTGGACTTTTAGGGGTAGAAAGGATCTATCCCAGAAGATGTTTAAAACCGCTTTGGGATATGACTTACCCAAGAAAAAAGTGATTTAATGAGAAAGACTACAAAGCAATCCTGCATTGCTTTTCCCTCTGTACCATTCCCATCTCACAAATTCAAAGATGCAACGCTTGCATATCCTGTTGCTTATACACGTAAGTTTATATTAAAAAGTCATTAGCATAACACCTATAATTAAAATTCATAAACATGTGACTATTTGAGGGTTCTGAGACAAAAGGATTTCAGAAAGTTCAGCTCATTTTATTTACTTATTTTTATTTTTAGAGCCAGGATCTCACTATGTTGCCCAGGCTGGTCTCAAACTTCTGGGCTAGAGTGATCCTCCTCAGCCACCCAAGTAGCTGGGACTAGAGGCGTGCACCACTGCACCCAGCTTCAGCTCATTTTATACATTGTTTACAGTGTCAGTGGGTCCTACAGGATTTGAGATTATTTAAAGAGAGTGTTTGAGAGTACACAAACATTTCTCTCTTACTAAAGACTATCAGATTGCTGAGGAGGAGGATGCTTGTGTCTGTGAGATTAAAAGACAGAGAAGTCTTTCTTTCCCCAAATTAATGTTTCCCTTAACACTGAAAGAAACTTAAAGATTACAATTAGTAGGAAAGTGAAGCCTCTAAAACATTTTTTCAGGGAGCAAAAGCTCCAGTTATTTATGAAAGATAATGGTCAATAAAGATTATCAATTAACTTTCATGAGCAACTGTATTTTCTATTTACCTCTTTGTTTCTTATAGTAGAGAGGCTTTGACCAAATAAAGACACTCTTTCTGTGCTCACCAGAAAATTATTCTTTCACTCACAGAACAAAATTGTTTTAAGTTTAGTGGAAAGCATACTGCACTGACAGTCAAAAGGCAGTGACTGGCTATTCTGAGCTCTGCTACTATTTGTGGGACCATGGGCAGGTCAGCCCTCCTGAGGTTTAAATTTTCAAACCTGTAAAATAAAACAGCTCGACTGAATGGCTGATGAAGGCTTTTCCAGTTCTAAAATCTCATATCTGTGTAATATCTACTATGTGTAGGGCACTAATTTAAGTACTTTGAAGAACACAAAAGGTTTATGGCAGGATGGGAAGGGCTTCCTTATCACAAACATAAAGGAAAAAACTATGCAGAAACAGCCTAATAGTGTAAAAATTTAAAACTTCCTTGTCTCAAAAAGCACAATAAAAATGGAAATAACCAATTGGGGGCTATATTGTAAAACAGGTAACAGATGAAATAATCACCTTACTAATATAGAAAACGTTCTTATAAATTAATAAGAGTTATAACAGAAACATAAACTTACAATTAGTGAAGAAGTGTTACCCCATTAGTAGTGAAAGAAAATAAGATAAATTTACTTCCAATCAAACAGGCAAAATTTTTTTCCTTTTTTTATTGTGTACAATATACATACCATAAAATGTACCATTTTAACTCTTTTTGAGTCTATAGTTCAATGACATTAAGTACGTTCACATTGTGCAATCATCACCATTTATCGACCTCCAGAACTTTTTCATCACCAAACTACAACTCCATATCCAATAAATAATAACTTCTACCAGCTTCTGGTAACCACTATTCTACTTTCTGGAATTTGGATATTATAGGTACCTCTTCTAAGTAGAATAATACAATATTTGTTCTTTTATGTCTGGCTTATTTCTCTTAGCTTCATGTCTCCAAAGTTCGTCTGTGTTGTAGCATGTATCAGAACTTCATTCCTTTTTAAGGCTAAATAATATTCCATTGTATATACTTATCACATTTTGCTTATCCATTCACCAGCTGTTCGACATTTGTATTGCTTCCACCTTTCGGCTGCTGTGAATAATGCTATTATCAACATGGATGTACAAATATCTATTTGAGTCTTTGCTTTCGATTCTTTTGGGTCTATACCCAAAAGTGGAATAGCTCAATCATGTGATAATTCTATGTTCAATTTTTTTGAGGAACTGCCATACTATTTTCCATAGTGCTGGCACCATTTTACATCCCCACCAGCAAAGCTTAAGGGCTCCAATGTCTTCATAACTTTACACAACACTTCTCCTGTTTTTTTGACAATAGTCATTCTAATGGATATAAAGTAGTATCTTATGATGATTTTGATTTGCAATTCCCTAATGATTCATGATGTTGAACATCTTTTCCTGTGCTTATTGGCCATTGCTATATTTTCTTCAGAGAATTGTCCTTTGCCCATTTTTGAATTGGGTTAGTTTTTTGGTGTTGAGTTGTAGGAGTTCTTTATATGTTCTGGATATGAACCCCTTAACAGATGTATTATTTGCAAATATTTTCTACCATCCCATAGGTTCCTTTTTCACTGTTGATAGTGTCCTTTGATGTCCCAATTTTTTAATTTTGATAGAGTCTGATTCATCTACTTTCCTTTTGTTCCTATGTTTTTACTGTCACATATAAGAAATCACTGCCAAACTCAAAGTCGTGAAGCTTTTCTCTTCTTTTTCTTCTAAGAGTTTTATATTTTTAGCTCTTACATTTAGATTTAGATCTGAGCATTTTTTTTAATGTCACAAACTATTAACTAAGGCATAAAAGAGTATACTGTTGATGGCAAAGTAATAGACTCTGTTGAAGAGTAATTTGGTGGAATATACCTAGAATCTTAAAAATGTACACTCAGGGCCGGGCGTGGTGGCTCACACCTGTGATCCTAGCTCTCTGGGAGGCCGAGGCGGGAGGATTGTTTGAGCTCAGGAGTTCGAAACCAGCCTGAGCAAGAGCGAGACCCCGTCTCTACTAAAAATAGAAAGAAATTAATTGGACAACTAAAAATATATAGAAAAAATTA
>CAUYSK010066801.1:0-21809 GCA_963575035.1 Avahi laniger
GAGACCCCGTCTCTACTAAAAAAATAGAAAGAAATTAGCTGGACAACTAAAAATATGTATAGAAAAAATTAGCCAGGCATGGTGGCACATGTTGGTTAGTCCCACCTACTTGGGAGGCTGAGGCAGGAGGATCGATTGAGCCCAGGAGTTTGAGGTTTCTGTGAGCTAGGCTGACGCCACGGGCTCTAGGGCAACAGAGTGAGACTCTGTTTCAAAAAAAAAAAAAAAATCAACGCTATTTAGCCTCTTGTTTTCTTACTCTCAACACACCATGAAAGCAGAGCATTTATCTATTATAAAGTAGCATAATTAATTAATGTAACTCAGTAAATCAAGTATTTGAGTGCCTGTGTGGTGGCAGCCTCAGGCAGTTGACCCACTGTAAGGTATGAGTCTAGCTCTCAAGGAGTTTGGAGTTTGGCTCTGCACAAAATGACACAATTCCCATGAATTGATAATAAATGCTTTATGGTAATAAATTATTTTGAGTGGAGATTTTGAGAATGAAATCAGTGAGGAGTGGAGTACAATACCTGGAAGACTTCCTGAAAGAAGTGGTAAGCTTCGTTTTGAAGGCTAGGTGGGATTTAGATAAGCACAGGAAAAATAGGGCTTTGCGAAGGAGCCCATCCCCAATAAAGTCAGAGAGATGTAAATGAACATTATATCACGGGAGTTGGGAAGCGAGCAGCGTCCTATGTGCAGGAGTCCGTGGTGGGTAGAGAATGGAAACATTCTGGATCCCTGAGCGGAGCACATCGCAGAGGTCCCTGAGGAGGACTGCCTTTGTTCTGTGTGCTCTCGGAGGGTGGGCAGTGACCAGTGTTGAAGGTATTGGAGTCCATTCCACTTTTGATGGGGGGTGGAGAGAGGGGGACACATTCTAACAGGGAGAATATGTGAGTTGCTTTGGGGGGAGGGGTGGAGAAGAGAGAATGCCCCATCACTGGCACTGTTCAAGCCGTATCAGTAGGACACCAAGGGTGTTTCTGGCAGCTGTGCACCAGGTAAGGGTAGGACCAGAAACTCTGAAATCCAGTACCTTTGCACAAATAAACAGGGCTGTGTAGAATGTTTCTGAACAGCATAGTGATATGAAAATGCAGAAATCGTGCTGATTAAACTTACCTTGGTGTACAGAATGTTTCCAAAGAAGGTTGATTGAAATCAGCTATGGAGTCCCACGATGATGGTCTGGGCTCGACCAGTGGCCATCTTAGATGGACATGAAATTCTTAAGAATGTGTCAGTAGACTTTAGAAACTGTCCAGAGTTGGAAGCTTAAAGAAAAATATAAATAAAAATAAAATTTAGTATCCTCTATCTGATCTCTACTTACTCTCCACTCAACACTTCCTGTCCTGCACTCCTGAACGGCCCCCGCCCACCCCCAGTTGCTGGAGGGCCTGGGGTGCTCGTGCTCTGGGTCCCATGATCTTCTGCCTGTCTCTTCCCGCTACCGAAGTTGGCTAACTTGCATTCTGCCTTTCCACGCTAGTTCCAGTTTCACTTCCTCCTTGTAGCCAATGGTGGGATTTCCGCTTCTGCCCCAGAGTTTGCTCCTTATTCCATTGACCCTGTCTTCACACCTATAAGCCAATGAGTGATAATTCCCCACCGGACCCCTTCTTGGTGGCCCTGCTTCAATGGATGGGAGCCCTCAGGCCATGCTCTGAAAGGTGGCTGCTACATGGGGCTGGATGTCCACTCTGTTCAGATGGTGCCTGAGACTCAGCCTGACTCTGGCTATTCCTGGACAGGAACGGCGTGGGGTGGGGCACAAGCCCACACAGTAGAATCATGGCTGACCCGGGGCGTTCCATGAATAGCACAGCTGCACTGAGCCACATCCGCCTTGAGCGAAAGAATTCCCAGATAATAAGAGAATATCCTCTTTGGGACCAGGGGTGGGAGAATGGGCTGGGAAGGTTAGTGCCACTCCTTTTTTTTGTTCACAGAATTTGGTAAATAAGTTTCTGTCCTCCCTTCCAGGTGCCTGGTTGGTGTCCCCGTCCACTGAAGCCTGCTGTGTGGTTCTGGGGCCCAGCCGCTGTTCTAGAGAGGTCAGGAGAACCAGATGGAGAAGGGGCCTGTGGGGGATGCAAGTCCGACTGCAGTGCATTGAGGAAGTTGGGGGAGAGTGAGGACCCTACCAGATGCTGTGCCTGTGAAAAGAGGGAGAGAAATCATAGCAGCACGAAGGGAAAGCGGGGTAGGTCAGGTGAAGGCTTTTTCTAACTTAGACCAGAGATAGTGAGTACTTCAAGGGCAAAGAAAGGAGGCAGTGGTGTGAGAGCCTGAGAGTTGGGAAGGGAGAGAGCGTGTGCGTGGGAATGAGGCTTCCCAGGAGGCGAACTGCAGTTCTTGGAGTTGTTTTTCTTGTCAGGGTTACAGATTTGAGCTGATGATTCAGCCATGCAAAGTTTGGGATTAGGGGGTGAGTTTAGAGCAGCATCGTGTGATAGAAATGTAACGTGGACCACAAATGTGAGCCACATAGGGATTTTAGATGATTTTTAATAGCCGCCACATTAAAAAAGAAACAGGTGAAATGAATCGTTAGGGTATATTTGATTTAACCCAATAAATCCAGAGTATTATTTTAACATATAATCAATATAAACATTAGTGAGATAGTTCTTGTTATTTTTGTAGTAATTCTTTGAAATTTGGTGGTTTTTACACTTACAGGACATGTCTGTTTGGACTAGCCACATTTCAAATGCTAGATAGCACCATGTGGCGAGTGCCACTGTGTTGGATGAGGAAGATTTAGAGACTAGGAGGGGTCCAGCTTACAGCAAGACATGCAGTGAGGCAGGAACGATAGTATTTGGTTTCAGGAGCTGAAATCTCAAGCTTTAGCATCTTTAGCTCCTGTTGAGAATCTAATCTCATTATTACTTGTCTACACTGTCAGCATGAGATCTCTGCAGGCTCTTGGTTTCGGCACAGGTGAGGCATATTGTTCTTGTGGTCACCTTGTCCTTAAGTGAATGGAGCTGTAGAACTAGGAAGTAGTAT
The DNA here is from genome assembly GCA_963575035.1 of Avahi laniger. Taxonomy (NCBI): domain Eukaryota; kingdom Metazoa; phylum Chordata; class Mammalia; order Primates; family Indriidae; genus Avahi; species Avahi laniger. The sequence goes on from CAUYSK010066801.1 coordinate 3,025, forward strand.
TGAAGGGGACTCACGGGAAACTCTTTGGGCTCAATCCCCGTCTTTGCCACTCACGAGCTGTGAGACTTTGAGCAGATTACTTTACCTCTCTGTGCCCCAGTTTCCTTATTTCTAAAATGGGGATAGTGATAAGAAAGTTTAATTAAATGAAATTGTATACCTATATTACAGAGTTGTTGCAAAAATTAAATGTAGATGGTTTTGAACAGTGCCTGACCCACAGTTAAGGCTTAACAAATACATTTTAAAAGAAAACATTTAGACTACTTTATTTGAAACAATGTTAATCATCATTAGATTTTTTTCAAAAAATAAATTTTTAGGAACTAGAATTTTATGACATGTTGAAGTCAAAGCTTAAACAAAAAAACTGCCTCCTTCAATCTTGTGCTTTCTTTTTTTTTTTTGAGACAGAGTCTCACTCTGTTGCCTGGGCTAGAGTGCTGTGGCATCAGCCTAGCTCACAGCAACCTCAAACTCCTGGGCTGAAGCGATCCTCCTGCCTCAGCCTCCCGAGTAGCTGGGACTACAGGTGCACAACACTGTGCCCAGTTAATTTTTCTATTTTTAGCAGAGGTCTTGCTCCTGCTCAGGCTGGTCTCGAACTCATGAGCTCAAGCAATTCTCCCACCTCAACCTTCCAGAGTGCTAGGATAACAGGTGTGAGCCACCATGCCCGGCCTAATCTTGTGTTTTCTTTGGGGAAATATCACAGCATAAATAAGGTTTCTTGTTTACTAAGTTAAAATATATGGAGCAATAATCAATATATTCTTCTCAGGAACTGCCTTAGAGTGGGGAATACACTCTTTAAAACCTTTCGCAGATGGAACGGCAGACTTGAATCTGAGATGCTGGTGTTTCTCAGAAGTGTGCCACTGATGTAAGGCGGCTTCATTCTAATTGCATCCCAAACTGGGAAACTTTTTCATTAAAAATATCTGAATGAAGAGGCTGTTAGAATGGAGGTGGGAGTGGGGGAGAGGGAGACAAGGGGAGTGGAAACCTTGTGAAGGCTACTGTCCATATGCCCTTTATCTGTTAGTCAATGCCCCATTTTTCAAATGAGCTTTTACAATAACCAGATAGCCGGATCACATCACTAAGTGAGGATGCGTGGACCTGCCTGCCTGCTTATATCCTGCTCAACCCTTTTGAGTCCAAAGTTGATTTTTGCCTATAAAAATGGAAAATGGACCTGATAAAAATGTTTAGTCTGCAAAGCCTCATTTTATTTATCATATCAGAAAAGAACAATGTTTTGTTGTGTTGTGGTCAAAATAGAAGCCGACCTTGCTTGTTCACAAAAGCTCAAATTCTAGAGATAAGGGGGGCAAAATAATAGAGTACAATGGAAAGAGTAGAGTGTAATTATTTGTAGCTTGTCAAGTGAAGCCCTTTCAAGCCCCAAGTGATTCAAATCTGGGAACTCTGCACAATTCTGTAAACTAACCACAACCAGCATCAGAGAAATCTCCCCTGGCCCGCAGACAGCACTGAAATTGCATCAGTTTGTCATGCGCTGAGCATGCCGGCCTCACACAATATCATTTGGTTGCAAATGGGCCTGCCCCCAAAGCCCTGAAACACATTCTGTGGTATCTGACTCTTGGCCTGCGATTTGTCATGTCCCTGCTGCTATCAGTGTACAGTAATTTTAATAGATTCTGATGGTTTCCTTGTAGAAACACAGACTGCATCTGGTTTGGACATAGGACACAGGGAGACTCTTCTGGCTAAGACAACAGAAGTGTGTGCAGAAAAATTGGAGATTCATTTTATTTCATTAAAAATTGGTTTTAGGGTATAGAGTTGTGTTTTCTGATTTTAAAAAAAATTTATTGCAGTTTAATATCTATAAAACGTATTGTTTGTTTTTATCTTTAAAGTAGTTGCTTGTTTAGAGATACATAGCTAGCAGCACATTCAACTTTCAGAAGTATAGTCAGTCTAATATAATAGTTTATTAAGCCCCTTGCTGCGCAAACCTTGGGCCATGAATCAGCAGCATATGTGGGAGTGTGTTAGAAATGCAGACTCTCAGGCCCTACCCTAGACCCACAAATCGGAGTTTGCAGGTTCCCCAGAGCCCCAGGGCATTCACACATGTTAATACTTTAAAGTTTGAGAAGCCGAGGACCCCAGGGTTAGCGCATAGACTTCGGAGTCAGAGATTTGTGTGGAAATTCCATCTCTCTGACTTAGTATGTTTAACTTTGGGCAGTTTGGTTGATGGTGCTAAGCTTCAGATTCCTCATCTACAGAATGGGAATTATAATAACTATATCATGTGGTTATTTTGAGGATTAAATAAAATTATGTATGTATAGATAGAGGTATAAAGATACCTCTATATGTAACAGTGTGTGACATCGAGAAAGCATGCAATAAATTAAAAATGGTATGTAGTGGTGGTTCCATGGATTTTGCCTGAAGAGCATTAAAATTTGTCTAATTGTGAAATAATTCACCTGCAAATAATTCCCAGGATACAGGGAATTTTATAGGTAAACTTTAGCCGACCGTGTTTTGTGTTCAGATGCCTCTATCCCCTCCCACGTAATCACATATCTTGTTGACCTTTGTCCTACAGCGTTGTTCTGTCGTGATTTAGAGTATGCGGTGGAGCCATGGACCATGCTGGCTACCTGGAGAGGTGTGTAAATGCACCTGCTGACTCGTGGAGATCGGACTGGTGCCATCACAGCTGCGGCCAGGTTCCAGGGCCAGAGCTCTCCTGGCCATGGCTTAGCAGGGATAAAGCCTTGCCCTTGTCTCTGGGCCCTGTGTTCTGGATCCACTGTGTGTACCTGGGGCTCCCTGTGTCCCTGAGACCTCCTAATTGCCACAGGCAGGAGTGCAGTCTCTTTTCTTGGAAATTTTCTTGTTTTCTCTCGATCTCTGTCTGCAAATGTAAATTTTCAGCACACTGGCTTTTAAAATTATGAATAACAACATAAAAATTTAGTTAATTAGGTCACCCAAATATAAGATTTATTTTCCTATCAGGACCAGTTAAGGAAATGGGAGTGGGAGGGTATATCCCTGGGGAGAAATGAGAGCAGGTGAGGAACTGGGGAAAGCTGGGCAGAGAGACGGAAAGGACCGGGTGTAGGGATGGATGGAGCAGATCTGAGGGAACAAGGAACAAAGAACCCAGAAGTGGAATACAGATCAGGGGGTGTCCAGACCCAGCAGACGAATCAACTCAGCTGCAGGGGTGTGTTCAGTATTGGCTAACTGCTCGTCAGGGTTTCAAAAGGTGGTGGCAACTGTTCTTTGACACGGGTTCCTAATCCTGAAATTACATGCCGAATCTTGCACGTGTGTATGTGTATGTTTCCACAGAGGTCTTTCAGTTTTCGGATCTATGACCCCAGGAAAGGTTCAGAATCACTCCACGTCACTACTCCACCTGCATTTCTGCAAAAGCCAAAACCATTCTCTATAGCTGTATTTCTCTGTATTTAAGGACTCTCCTCTTTGTTAATCATTGTTACTAATATAGTAGCATTTTCTGTATTTGTTCATATATGATTATATTTAGTTAAATCTCTTAACGTGTCTTGAAATGAACAAATGGCTTATCTTCCTAAATATTACCATTACATTCTTTTCAGATTTTAAAAATCCTTGATTAATTGATTGCTTTAGTGATGGTTAGCTTCTGCCATACCTCTGTGAACCTCTGTTAATGTTTGTATATTACATTAACCTGTCAGTACAGCCAGTAAGCTTCCAAAACTGTCAGAAGTTTATTACTCAGGATTGTCACATCATTGATTCTTATATATAATAGAACTTTGCTTGGGTAGATTGATAGATATTAATATTTTCTGTGATAATCTCATTGGTTCCATAGAGGAAACAGATTTAGGGACAGTGTCGACTAACACTATTTGATTTATTTAATTGAATATATAAATGTGCATTTTAACTTACGAATTTAGAATGTGGAAGTCTCAGATATGAAACACACTTTCTTTTTCTTGGGTTCCTATAGGGATGAGTTGGTCTGATTTGAATTCTGGATCTTTTCCCCTCTTGTTGCTATATTGAATTACCCCCACTCGTTTCTTTATCTGACAAAACATATGTCAGACAATCAATTTCTCTCAATAAAGTCTATCCTCAATAATTACAGCCCCGACTGCAATTGACTCACCTTAAACTTTAAAAACAGAGAATAAGCAGTATAGACCATAAAGTGTGTCGAGTTGGGATTAAGAGGAAGAGGTTCTGACTGAAGAGTGGGGGTACGGGGTGGAAGAGCAGGGGTCAAGGGCTGGGGTGCCGTGTGGTTGCCCAGGGTGGAGCACATCTCTCTGCGAGGGGTCTCTGTTCTCACAGAAGGTGTGTAGTCCCTGAATGGAGAGCTCAAGACTTAGCTTCTCAGAAAAATGCATCCATTGCAGAAAACATTTCTGTCATCACTTCTACATCTGACTGCTGTACCGGGTTGGCACATATATCTTTAGAGACCCACTGGCCATTTCAGAAGAATGGTTTTGTGGAAAAGGATACATTGAAATGAAAGTGATATGAACAGTTTACAAGTAAACAAGTCAAACGGTTTTAAAAAAGCACAGGAGAAGGGCTGGACTTGAATGGGGGCAGGGCCCCCTTCTGTGAGCATGGAAGGAAGAGAGGAGCTGGCGCACAGGCGGGGTGGGGTGTGTCAGGCCTCTGTGTTGGGGGCTGCTCACTTTTCCTGGGTGTTGCTCTTTCCTGCTCGCCTCCCTGGCTTGCCTCCTCCCCAAGCTCATTCTCGGTTCCATCTAGAAAAGACACCTTGTCGCTCAGAGCCTGGCCCACGGCGGGACACACCGTCTGGTGCCCCAGGGCCCTCTGTTCCGGGGTTCGCTCTGGGTTCGGGATCCCTGCAGCCCCTCGCACCTGTTGCATCATGCTCTTTTGCAAGTGCTCGGAGAACTGCGGCTTCCTCCTTCACCCCTCCCGGCGCCTTATCGTCTGTGACAGTTTATGATGTACTGAGAACACCCTTTCTTTTTCGTACTGTGGACGTGAATTTGTTATTTGAGGTATATCTCTAAAGCCATTTCTAAGGAATCAGGGGCGGAGGGGCAGCCTGCAGCCCATGCTCAGTCCCCCGGCGTTGCCTCGCCCCGAGCGGCCCCTCCTCTCCTGCAGCCCGCGCTCCGCGTCGAGCAGGCCGCCGGGCTAAGGAATCAGTGGATTTGCATAAGGACAGAGGTTTGGAGGATTCTGGGTTTGGGGAAAATGAGAGCAAAGGTGCTGGGGCAGAACCAATACAGTGTGTGCTCAAGGACAGGGTCCTCCCCTGTCCTTGTTCAAAGCCAGCGGTTGGCCTCCGAAGCGCCCGGGGCAGGGCGGCCGGCGGCAAGAGCGCAAGGAGACGCTGGGGCTTCCCGGGGAGGCTTGGACGTGGCTTGGGGTAGAAGACTAAAGATATCGAATTGATTCCTGCTGGTGGGGGAGCATTCATTTTTAGTAACTGCTTTATAAATGCCTATGGAATACTTTATAGAAGAAAATGTGAATTTTAATAAAGTCCATTTGGTTAGATTACTAATACGTTTCTGTCATCTTATAATAACTTGTGTTTTTTATTTATCAGTCTTAATTCCTGCCTCTTTCCCTCTTCCCTTGTGGTCTATTAGGTGGATAGTTTTCTTTGTGTCTCCTCCGTTCCACCTACCTTGCCAGCCATTTTGGAAACTATACGTTTTAGAATATTTAATACTGAAATTTTAACATTTACCTTTTGTTGTGTGTGTTCCCAGTAACATTTAAAATGAATCATTATTTTCAAATTTCTCCTGAGCAAGACAAGAACCTTAACACACCTTGACTACTGTACTCCCCCAATCCCATTTTTCTTTTTATGGAGGAATCTAGAATTTTTGTTCAGTATCTTAAATTAAAAAAAGCTATTTTAACAAACAATTTATCACTATCCATACTCACTATTTTTCCCTGCATCCCATCGTTTCCCTCTGGGCTTACATTTTGTTTGCTGAAGTATCGTTCGTTTAATTTTAAGCAAAGATCTCTGGCTGAAAAACATTAATAAAATAGTTAAATAAAGACATAGTCATAATTTTGCCCATACTGTTGAGTAATAGTTTAGCTTCATTCACAAGTCTGGGTTGACAGTCGTATTTTATCAATGCCTTGAATATGTTACTTCATCATCATCTGGCATCTGCTGTTGCTAATACAAAGTCTGCTGTCAGCCTAATTGTCATTTGTCAGTAAGTAATCTGATTTTCTCTCAAATAGCTTTTAAGGCTTTTTTCTTTATTTTTGCTGTTATGCATTTTCACTACAGTATGTCCACGAGAGACTGTTCTTTTAAATTTTTCCTTTTTATCATTCTGTATGTTTTTTAAATCTGATGACTCAGGTCTTTATTGAGTTCTGGGAAATTATCAGCTTTTGGAAATACTTTTAGATGTATGTACAGTCGTCTCATTCCCTTTCATTACTCTTTTATATTGTTTATATCCTGGTCTCTCTCGCTGTATTCTGGGTAATTTTACAGGATTTCTCTTCTACTTCACCAGTTTTCTCTTCAGCCTTGTCTAATTTATTGTTTAACTGAACCAGTAAGTCTTGATTTCAGTGAGTATATTTTTCATATATATAAGATTTATATTTGGTTTCTTTTCCTGCCTACCTATACATGTTTCATTTGACTTGCCTTTTTTTTATCCTTTCTAATGAATATCATTTCTTCCTTTATTTCTTTATCCCTTTCAGCTGATTAAATGTTCTTTAAATTTTTCAGTTAAATTATTTGCAGTTTTTTCCAATTACTGTTGGTTGACTATTTTCTCATGTGGTTTAGAATTTTAGTCTACAGGCGTATTTTGAATGTGAGTCCACCCTCCCTTCACCCCTTATATTAACCTTGTCTGATGGTTTGGTGGACTTGCATCCTCTCTGTCCTGTCCCAGCCTCCCGGTCTCTAGTTTAGGCCGGGCTCCTATCACTTAGAGAGAGAGTGTAGCACAGTTGCTAAGAGTACATACAGGCTCTGAAACCTGATAGTCTGAGCTCAAACCTTGGCACTACAGATTGCTTGTGTGTTATCTTGAGCATAGCATTCAACATTTCCATACCTCAGTTTCTCATCTGTCAAATGAGGATAATAGTGGTATCTAACTTAAACTATTATTTTGATGATTCAATGAGTTATTGCTCAGAAGTGTGTCATAATACTCAATAAATTCTAATCTATTGGGGATGTTGCAGATCCAGAATGAGCCAACAGGATTTTTGCACAATGCTTTGTTTCTTGGCTATGTCAACTACCTCCTGCCGCCTCAGATACGCAGCTTTATTTAAGGCACAGCTCTGGGTGGCTGTAACATTCCCCAATTTCAAGCAGTGGGTGATCCTGGCTCTCCCAACTCTATTCCCTCAAAATGGAAAATGAATTAGCAGCCCCCTGTGCCTGCTTCTGGTTCATTGTAGCTGTAATGGGACAACCTTATTTTATAACTGTATCTTGAAATAATTTCAAATGTACAAAAATGTTGCAAGAATAATGCAAAGAATTCTCATTTCCATATATCCAGATTCATCAATTTTTAACATCTTGCTACATTGTACCCTGCTTTATCATTTCTCTCCTGTCTTGCTTCTGTTTTATATACACACACACACACACATACACATACACCCATATCTATCTGTATAGATATATACAGGTTGAGTATCCCTAATCTGAAATCTGAAATGCTCTAAAATCCAAAACTTTTTGAGTGCCAACAAGAAGCTCAAATAAAGGGAATGCTCATTGGAACATTTTGGATTTCGGATTAGGGATGCTCAGTCAGTGTGTATAATACAAATATATTTCAAAATCCAAAAATCCAAACACTTATGGTCTCAAGCATTTCAGATAAGGGATACTCAGCCTGTATATATTTATGCATGTGTGTGTGTGATTTTCTGAACCATTTGAGAGTAGATTGTATATATTATGCCTTTTTATTCCTCATTATTTCATAATATCTAAGGACAAGGTTATTCTCTTAACATAACCATAGTAAAATTGTCAAATCAGGAAATTTAAAGTTGACACAATACTTCGCAGTCTATATTACAAATTTGTCAGTTGTCCCAAAATGTCCTTTGTAACATTCTTTTCCTGGTACAGGATCCAAATAATGCATTACATTTAGTTGTCATTTCTTGTTAGTGCCCTTTATTCTAGAACTTTCAACCTTTCTTTGTCTTCCATGCAGTGCCACTTTGTAAGAGACAGGTCAGTTATTTTAGACTGTCCTTCAATTGGGCTTCACCTGATGGTTCCTGATAAATAGCTTTACATGGTGCATTTGGGGCTGGAAGCTCTGTGATACTGTGTCCTTCTTAGATTATCACATCCAGAGGCACATGGTATCTGTTCGCCCCTACTAGTGATGCTATTTTTGACCACTTGGTTAAGTTTTGTTGGTTTTCTCTGTTGTATAATTACTATTTTCCTTTTGTAATTAGTAAGTAACATTTGGGGAGACACTTTGACGTTATATAAATATAAAACATTTGTTCCTCATCAGATGCTTTCCTTTCTGGATGAGTAAATGTCGATGATTCTTGCCTGAATAAGTTTTTTCTCTGTTGTCGGCAAAATGGTAACTTTCTGATTCCATCATCTCTTTGTAAGGAAGAGGTTTCCATTCAGAGGGAATTTTTAAAGCATGAATTTATAGCTCCTATTTTGACAATTAAATCCTCAATATTTCAATATTCCTTTTGGCTTCCTTTCCATAACAGATAATTTCCTTTTTATAATTTTCCATAACTGATTATTTTGAGGAAATGAGTTGTAATTGAATAGTGAATTTAACTGTAATCCTTTTGTACCTTTTCAGAAACAATAATTATTAATTAAAACTTTCATCCCTTCAAGATTTCCCTGTAAGGATTATAAAGTAAAATTTAAATAATACCTAAGTGTGTGAAGTAAAAACTGAAAGCCTCTTTTCTTCCCTGTCTCACCTCTCAAGGGGTAATAGTTTGGTATATAGCCTTTTAGACAAAAGTGAAATCATATGTAATTATTCTGCACATTGCTTTTTCAAATTGAGAATTTACGTATCAAATATTTTTGACTTTATGAAACTTTACCTAACATTTTTTACCTAAGGATTTTATTTTCCTTGTTGAAATTAAGAGTGTTGACTTTAAAATGCTTATCTTGGCCAGTCTCGGTGGCTCACGCCTGTAATCCTAGCACTCTGGGAGGCTGAGGTGTGAGGATCTCTTGTGGTCAGGAGTTCAAGACCAGCCTGAACAAGAGCAAGACCCCCGTCTCTACTAAAAATAGAAAAAAAATAGACAGGCAACTAAAAATAAAAACAAAAAATTAGTCCCAGCTACTCGAGAGGCTGAGGCAGAAGGATCCCTTTAGCCCAGGAGTTTGAGGTTTCTGTGAGCTAGGCTGACACCATGGCACTCTAGCCCAGGCAACAAAGCGAGACTCTGTCTCAAAAATAAATAAATAAATAAGTAAAAATAAAATGCTTATCTTATTTATTTTAATATTAACATATTCTATTTTAAAAAGCAATTATTGGTAGGTAACTTTAAGAACTCTCTAAGGCTAAGCATTAAATAAGAAAAGCAAGTTACAAAATGGTATATATAATATGAGACTGTTCGTGGGAAAAAATACCAATGAATTCTATTTCTATTGGTACACACACTCAAAGTTGATAATCATGGTTACCTAAGGAAAATGCTGTTTTATGGGAGGTAAAATGGGGGAATTTTCACTTTGTTTTATTTGCTTTTTCTTTTTACAGTGATAACGTATTCATTTTTAAAAATAAACCTCGCACAATTTTCAGTTGTCCCTTCCCACACTGACTGCCCTTCTAGCAATCAGGCATACTCACAAAGAAGGCCTCTTATTATTCTGAAGAAGCATCACTGGATCTTCAAGTTTTATTAAAAATTAAATTAACTCTGGTCTGATTTATTTTTGTATAGACTGATCTTTTCTCAAAAACTTTTTATTGTGTTCTGCTGTGTTATTCACTGAATAGACTTTTTGGACTGGCCAGAAAAATTAATGTTTCTGTGAAGAAATGTGTTGTTAGATATCGACTTATGAACAAACATATAAAAATGAAGTATGTGTGTTATGCTGGAGACTGTTAGTGACCAAAAGGGCCCTTCTCTCAGTGAAGTAGGAATTGTGAGTGTCAGAATAGGGGAGAGTTGTAAGGTCAAAGGCGTAAGTGTGTAACATAGTGAGGGCCTTCAAAATGGAGAGCTCTCACTGCAGACTTCTTTTTGTTTTTCCCACCAATGATTAATTTTGAAAAATTTAAAACTCAAGGAATATTGAAAACATAGTACAGGATCACTTCTATTCACTCAGATTCTCCAGTTAACGCTTTGTCACGTTCGCTTTGTATTCTTTTTCTCTCTTGGTCTCTGTTTTTACACACACACACACACACATTTTATTTATTCATATTTTTTGGATGAACCTTTCGGAAAGTAAGTTGTGCTTCTTCTTTCACCCCTAAATTATAACATTTCATCCCTTTGACCAAGTGATTAACTAGAGTAATGGTCTTTGCTTGAATAAGCTATTACATGGATAGTTGCAAAATAGTAATTTTCTAATTCTGTCATTTCTTCTACATTTATTAGCTGGCATTCTTCTGTAAAGAGGAACTTCTCCCCTTCCTGCTTCCTTCCTTGTATCTCTATAGACTCCTGTCTTTGCTTTTCAAATTAGAAGTGTTTTCTACTATTGTCATTATTCATTTCAGAGCCCAAATTGTTTCAGATTTGTCACATGGAATCTCCTTTAAGTTGGCTCTTGTGGTCTTTTGAGATGATCCCATTTGTCTTTGATTACCATTTCTTGCTTTCTGTCCAAAAAAATACATAGATTCACCTTGTACTTTTGCAGTTCTAGAATTTTCCAAGGACCTCTGCTTCCTTTTAGTGGGGAATGATACACAGAAACCAAGATCTGGGTGGTAGATGTGCTGTGGTTTATCATTGCTTCTAGATCCTTTCATATGCTTATTATATATGTGTATACATAATAGATACATACATATATAATATATAGTTACAGATAACAATCTATATATATTTTAAAGTATGAGAATATACATGTATTTTAAGCTATGACTACATTTAGTTTTATATCTTTTTTCGTCATACATAATAATTTCAGCATTTTATGACAAAGCTATTTTAACAGTCAATGTATTAAACTGAATTTAAGATTTTTATGTGGTTCTTTTTGTCTTAAAATATATTCCATTAGGTTTATGCAGCCAGAGTACTGTGTTCAAAAGTGACTTGAATTATTTGCCATATATTGTTGTGTAATCAGTTTTATATACAGTAAGGCTCTTTTTTCTGCTTATATTCCATTTGCGGGTTTTTCCCCTTTCTTTTGATTTAAATTTAAATTTATGAATATATATAACATTTATTTGGTTCAAAACCCAAAACTGTATGAAGGTATTTTTGAAAAAGTCTTGTTCCCCTAACATTCTATGCCCATGTCTATAAATGATCATTTTTATTAGGTTCTAGTTTATATTTCTTGTATTTCTTTTTTTGTACACATGCATATTCTTTATCCTTAATGTATCTATCTCCATCTCTTATTATATCTCCATCCCTTATTTTTCCTTTCATAAACAAATAATATATATAATCTTTTCTTTCTTTCTTTCTTTTTTTTTTTTTTTGAGACAGAGTCTCACTGAGTTGCCCAGGCTAGAGTGCCGTGGTGTCATCCTAGCTCACAGCAACCTCAGACTCCTGAGTTCAAGGGATTCTCCTACCTCAGTCTCTTGAGTAGCTAGGATCACAGGCATGCACCACCATGCTTGGCTAATTTATTTTATTTTTTGTGGAGATGGGATCTCTATGTTGGTCAGACTAGTCTTGAACTCCTAGACTCAAACAATCCTTCTGCCTCGGCCTCCCAAAGTGCTAGGGTTACAGGTGTGAGCCACTGTACCCGGCCTCAGCCAATTTTTTTTTTTTTTTTTTTTTTTGAGACAGAGTCTCACTGTGTCGCCTGGGCTAGAGTGCCATGGTGTCATCCTAGCTCACAGCAACCTCAAACTCCTGGGCTCAAGCGATCCTCCTGCCTCAGCCTCCCGAGTAGCTGGGACTACAGGCATGAGCCACCATGCCCGGCTAATTTTTTTATATATACATATTTTTAGTTGTCCGATTAATTTCTTTCTATTTTTTTAGTAGAGACAGGGTCTCACTCTTGGTCAGGCTGGTCTCCAACTCCTGAACTCAAACGATCCTCCTACCTCGACCTCCCAGAGAGCTAGGATTACAGGCGTGAGCCACCGCGCCCAGCCTCAGCCAATTTTTTAAGTGAACATTTGCTATAGAAAAGACATTTTCTTAGTACTGCTTGGTGATATAGTGAAGAATAAGGTATATTTTCTGGCCCCGAAGTGTTTATAGTCTAGTGGAGGGAGGGTTTTAGAAGGAAGCGGGCTAGGAAGAGAAGTAGCCTAGTACCTAATGGTTAAGTACAATCTGAATTCTAAGTGATTCTGAGTATCAAATGCACATTTGCATAAAAACAGGAGGAGATAAATATATGGGAAGTAACTATTATGCTGTGCTCTAGCTTCCAAAATAGAACAAAGCCTTTTAACTTCAATAATCTTTAGTAAATCTGTATTTAATACATTTATTTAGCTACAAGTATTAAGTTTCTGTGTATCACTTCATTTTAGTTTAACAGCACTTTCTAAAGATAAAATATAGTTAGGGAAATTTTTCTCATATCAGTATTATTCAGCCAAAATACTAACTCTGTTTTTTATTTTATCCTTTTTAAAACTTCATATCTAACTTTCATTCTTACACAGTAAAAACAAACATGGTTGCACAGCCCTCTCATGATTTTAAAAAAGTATTTTTAATAGAAAAGTTATAAGACAGAAAAGTAGAGAGGAGAGAATAAACTTAGGGGACAACTTTAATCATCACCTTAGCCATTGATTAGCTTACCCAGTTTCATTAATTTTAGGTAAAACATGTCTTAATTTTAACATCATTGTCATTTCTAGTGGACTACATCAGAACCAGGTTTTAAAGGCAAGTGAGTTACTGGCGGAGGGTTCACTACTGTTCAGATTTAGAAGTCGGCCCACCCGCGATTCCTGCCATCTCCTATCCCACACCTTGGGCCAAGAGTGTAGGCCACCTTGGGTCCTGGTGCTTTGACCCGGAGCCTCACTTAGGTTCTTCTCTGGTGGAAGGGTGAGATTGTGTTCGAGGCCCTCAGCTAGGGCGATGCACTGCCACCCCTGGCAGGGGAGACTTCTGCAAAGTGTGTTCCGTGAGCTCCACCAGCCACTCCTTTGCAGGCCACTGTGCCCTGCGTCAGCCGTCGTCTCTGCCGCCTTCACTGTGCCTCTCCAGCTATCCAAATAAACCCCCTCTGCTTATTTGAGCCACAATAGGGCTGTTTTCAAAATAGATTTGACTTGGAAACAAAGAGAAAGACCAAATACACAAACAAAAAATGCAGCAGTATAGAAATGAGTGAGTTTATGAAGCAGAGTTTTGTTTGTTTGTTTTTAATCTTAAGGTAATGAGGTTGCAGGTCTTTGGCACATGTGTTGTGATTTCCCTTCTCCACAGCCGTGGCAGACATTGCTAATTGATCTCAGCACTATCTTCTATTGATTCCACCTTGGAAACCATAGCAGTACAGTGCAGCCATGATAGTCGAGCAGCTTTGACATGCAAGTTGCATACCTATTCTTAAGGTAATTAAATTTTGCCAACAGGTTGGCTTCATAGAACTTTTCATGCATATGTCCATGTCATTCTGTCTGGTCCAGCCTGAGGCCAGCTTAGTTGCAGCTGGCTAAGGATCTCCCACAGTGCTGGCCTCTGCGGCAGCCACCATTCCTGCCATCTCTGGAACCTTCTGTTCAGCCCCAGACCCTTCTTTTTCTAGTTTAAAGTGAGACTACCTATAGTTCACCAGATTTCTAATGGATGCTCACTTGCCCATATTTTTTCCAGCTGCTTCATCTTGAATTTCTTTCTTTCCCTCCAGCCAAATTCAACAATAGCATATGTATAGTCAGAAAAAAAGTCTTATAAGTCTTGTCTTGTTTCTGTGATAGACCACAGCTTATTTATAATGGGCCACAGCTTGTTTATAAAGCAGCTAACTCCCCCAACTACTATTTTCTTGGTTTATATGATTTTTAAAAATTATCACGTTATGTGACTGCCCTCAACCAAGCATATTGATCTCAGTGAGGTCTCAGGTTTAACTCTAACCACCAAACATAAATGCTTAGGGCTTTTGGAAAATGTGAACTGAACACTGAAATAAAGTCTCCAAACCCTGTGTGTGTCAGGCCGGTGGTATCCGTAACTTCAAACTGAAAACAGACATGCAGGCTTTTCCCTTGCTTCTTTCTAGTATTAGATCAATACAGTGTTTTAGAATATTGTACTTAACTAAAGCGTCATATTACAGGAGGCGTATGTATCTATTTCAGAGGCTCTGCATGAATTTTCACATCTCGTCTTCATTGCCTCATCAGTATGCCAGTAGGTGTCACTGTGTACATTAAATGGAAATCAAAGTTGTCATTAAAGGAATTTCTAAAATTAAATATCATAATTTTTTTAAAAAAAGAGTTCCCAGCAGTAAGCAAGAATATTTATACCTTTTTTGTTTTTAAAACTTTCTTAGGCTAGTTTAAGAAAACATAACTTCTTTCTATCTCTCCCCAATCCTGCTACCCTACTGCCTTACATGAGCTCTTAGGTACATATGAAAATGTTTGAGTGTGTTCATAAGAATCATAAGACAACGCAGAGACTGATATGTTAACTCGAAGGAATGGATCATTTTGTACTTGTGTATGTCGCTCTTCTTTTATAGAATTTTATTGCTAGAAATCTTTTTTTGACGGGTTGTGGGGATTTCATCAATTTTTCCAAATATTTTTCCAAATATTTTCCAAATATTTATCCATCACAATATGAGTACTTTTAAAAAACCTAACATGCAGTGAATAAATGCACGTGTGTGCAAACACATGCATGTTTGCCGCCTGAGGATTTTTTTAACAAGTATTTTTAGGTATTATGTTTACTAGCCTACTGTTCAAGATTTTTTAATTTTTGTATAACAGAAGAAACTTTTATTTCAGAAACTTCTGAAACAAAAGAAACTGTTTCCTATCTTACCATGTTTCATAGTCCTGACTGATAAAATTTCATATATAGTAATATTAGTGGGACTTAATCATCTAAATATCTGAGTATTTTTTCTATGGGTTCACTGTCCTGTTCACCCCTTCAAAAATGTAAAAGTATTTGACTTTATGTGTTCTGTTGCTTTTTTGGGGGGTAAATAGTAAGATGCTCACTTATGAGGCTTTAATGTTAAGATTAGTAGCATTGCAGGATGCTTTCTTCAGTTTAGCAGTACAAATGGAGGTTGTACCAGTGTTCTGGAAAGCTGTGTTTGTGTGGATGTGGAGGCTGTGGTGGTGTTGAAATTGTGATCTGTTGTCCGAAATACTTACGTGTGATTTTGCCATTCAGAAGAAAGTTGATGTTATTTCCATGAAGAATGACCTGGGGAAGATTCATGGTGACTGAGTGTGCCTGTGTGAAACTTCAGGGCATAGGTGCGTTCCTACAGAGTCGGTGTTAAATCACCTTCAATCCTGTGTTCCCTGATATGCGTAATAAACTTAGAGATATGTTCTAGCTGGTAGCAAGGGGAAAATTGGCTGCAAGACATAATACAGATAGCAATTGAAATGCAATGGGGCTTACTCAAAATTCCTTTCCATTCATAACTTTTTAAATTAATAATATTTAGAGTAAAAACTCTTGCCCAAATCCGAGTTCCTGCAGGGAGTGTGGTACTGTGCAGTGAGCCGTGTGCCTTGGGGTCGGAGGGTCAGAGCTTCAGCTGCTACGGCAGCACTCCAAGTTGCGAGTTTATGGGCAGAGCTCAGATTTTCTCCAGCTTTGAGTTTCCTAATCTGGGAAAGGAGGACAAGTGTTGTTGTGTAGGTTAAATATGGGACTTTAGCTGAATCAATCACATTTTGTTTCTTCAGAGAAAAAGAAAAAGTGAAATCAAAATAAATATGAAAAACATAAATATCTGTGAAATCTTGATGATGGGTAGATGTGTCTGTTCATACTGTTTTCTGCCAGTGACTGGTCTAATTGATCTGGTTCAAGGCCTGGACATTGGTGTTTTCAAAACATTCAGCAGGTAGCTAATGTTCAGCCAGGTCGAGAATCATTGGTCTACATGGTGTCTTATTCCTAAGCAAGCAAGCCAAACGTGGTTGGTGGGAGAGAGACGAGATCTCTGCCCCACCCGGAGAGCCCAGTCTCTTCTGCTCTGCCACTCCTGTGGTTTTCAGCATATACCTGGCTGGGAGCGATAGTGACTTTGGAGGTAGAGTAGTAAGTCTCTTGCTGTTGGTAGGGTTCTGGCAACAGGTATTCTAAGGGGAGTGTTGGCGTCGGCAGTAGCGTGAGTGAACATATGTCTTCAGCCATTGCCGAGTCAATAGAAATGTACCGTTTGCTCCAGAAAAAAAGTAGTTTAACATACCATCTGTTGGTAATGCTTCCGTTGAATAATATAAAGTTCCTTCAGCACTTGCTTGAGCACTTACTTGACCCTTTGCTAGGTACGTATCTTACAGTGATGAAGGAATTCTGTGAGCTCTTCATTTTCAAGGGCATCACATGCTCTTTCAGGAATAATTCTCATAGCAGGGTGGGGGCAAGTTTTTCTTGGTAGAACTGATTAACTCACAGGTGAATAAACCAATGGCTTGAGTAGAAGCAATTTTTAAAATCTCAATTCCCCTCGTTTTTTTCAGCTTTATTGAGGCATAATTGACAAATAATTATTGTATATATATATTTAAGGTGTACAAAGTGATGTTTTTGATATAGGTATACATTGTGAAATGATTTCCACAATCAAACGAATTAACATATGCATCACCTCACATAGTTTAGATTTCATGTGTGTGTAGAACAAATTTTTAAAATGTGATATATAAAACCTTTTTTAAAAAATTAAGAATAGAACATGCAAGTCTATGCATTGGAAAGTAAGTTCAAATTTCAGTTCTGTGTGGTATATGGAAATGGTATGATGTGCCACAGAAAACATAACTGCAATAAAATCTTTTTAAAGACTTAAGAGCCAAATTTTTATTCCTTTACCAATATAAGTAATGTTTTTTGAGAGGGAAAAATGATTTATATATTTTAAAAAGATAAAATAGTATTAGTACTTATGATGAAGAACTATTACATCCTACCTAAGTTCTGGATTTCTGAAAATGCAACTTGTTTTCTTTTCATTTAGTAAGTATTTATTGTGTTCCTACTTTATTCCTTATACTGTGGGGACAATAAGTAGGATGTAGAAGATTTATAACATGTAATACCTTTCTGATAGGAATTTACAGGCTATTTAAAGAGATTGCAGTTAAACAACAATGAAAACTAGTGTATGGTTAGGGACAAAATACAGAGATAACAAGTATTCTAGGAATTTAGGGACTATCAACTTGGTCCAGAGGGGCTGGCGTGCAGAAGGCATTTGGGCATCCCAGCCGCTTACCCTGCCAAGTCCAGGACCTCACGCTCTGCTGCTGCCTGTGTTCCGTACTCCAATTTGACGTTTACCTGGCCTTGGACAGTTTTGAATTTATCTTCTGTCATTGCCCCTTGGACTTCACAAATTCATCGTATGGGATCTGGACCCTCCATCCTCTCCCCTGGATATGTCTTACACACACGTTCTTGTTCTGTTTGACCTTGGCCTTGAGGGGTAAATATAATGCCAGCAGATACCTGGTCCTAGGATCCTCCTCTGTGGTGGCCCTGACTTACTTCTTACAGGCTGTCTGCCTCTGGACATCCTCTAGGTACCTAATTTCAAGATGTCTAAAACCTAATGGTTGTGTTATCTCCATTCTATCTTTCTCCTACAAGATTATATTTAATCGTTATCATGAGCCTTGTTAATTGTGAGTACAGCATAGTGGGTCTGATCTGAGTCAATTTTTTATTTCCAGATAGGCCTAGAACACAAAATGTGTGAAGTAAAAGTATTTGGAAAATAACATGTGGCCCATAGTTCAGAAGCCCTGCATTCGTGAGTGCTCTAAGGCTGTGGTCCCCCACCGGGGCCACAGACAGGTACTGGTCCATGGTCTGTTAGGAACCGGGCCGCACAGCAGGAGGTGAGCAGCGGGCAAGTGAGCTTGAAGCTTCATCTGTATTTACAGCTGCTCCCCATCACTCGCATCACCGCATAAGCTCCGCCTCCTGGCGGATCAGTGGTGGCGTTAGATTCTCCCAGGAGCCCGAACCCTAGTGTAGACTGCACGTGTGAGGGATCCAGGTTGCGGCTCCTTAGGAGACTCCAATGCCTGATGGTCTGAGGTGGACCTGAGGCGGTGATGCTAGTGCTGGGGAGTGGCTGCAAATGCACATTATCATTAGCAGAGAGGTTGGACTGCACAATAAATGTGATGCGGGTGAATCATCCCGAAGTCATCCTGCGTGCGCCCCCCCCTCCATCCGTGGAAAAAACGTCTTCCATAACACTGGTTCCTGGTGCCAACTGGTCAGCCCAGCTTTGGCGCCCGGGCCCGGTTTCATGGAAGACGGTTTTTCCACTGAGGGGGGCTGGGGGAGTGTGGTGAGGGGGAGGCAGAGGTCTGGCGCGGACGGGGGTGCCGCGG
>CAUYSK010066803.1:0-27595 GCA_963575035.1 Avahi laniger
ATGAATAGTACTCCGTGGTATACATACACCACATTTTATGAATCCATCAAAAAGATCCCCAAAATGTATAAAGATAAAAATTTAAAAGTCTCTGTCTATGCTGCCAAAGATGATTTCTGTTATCATTTTTATCTACTAAGTTTTTCTAATATTCTTAATCTGCATAGATAAATATTTTTGTGCAGATCTTAAATCTATGCACTTCAAATAGGATTAATTTGTATTGTATAATTCTTTTTTCATGAAAATTTCCCTTGTCTGTTTTTGCATGTCAAATCAAATTGATCTGTGGCAGCTTTACATTTTACTGGTTGTCTTAAAATTTCTGTCTTCTGTAAACAATGTTGCAATTGATATCATTGTATAAGTATGGCATACACTTATAAATTATTTCTTTGGGATAAATTTTTAGAAATAGAAATGCTTGGTTAACTGTTATGCATATTTCACGTAACTGCATGCATATTGACCAAGTCCATTTAGAAATTTTATAGCAGGTTCTCTCTAGCAGTTTATTCGATTACCTGTTTCTTCATAACTTTCTCAGCAATGAGACTTTTCATATATATAATACATACATATGTTTATATATATGCACATACATCTTTAAAATATTTCATCATTATCTGTTAATCTTTGGGTCAGATTTTATTGTAGAATTAATATTTTCATAATTGCTTTGTAAGAATTTTTTGTATGATGAACATGATTCTGCCTTTATCACATATATTACAAATGTGTTTTATATTTTTTTGCTTGTTCTTTTAATTTTATTCAGATTATTTATTCTGTTCAAAAACTTCTCAATTTTAATGTCATTAAATCAGCTAATTCTTATACGATAATTGTATTGATGTTATGTTTAGGATGGCTTTCTTGCATTCCTAGATAAGCAATCAGAGGTCATAAAGCTCGACATTAAACAAAGAAATCATTTATGTAACAGAAGACATCATGAATAAAGAAAAAGTTGGGATAGAAGGGAGCATTTTCAGCAGTGTATAACAAATGATAATTAACTGTAATATAAGATCTAAAAAAATCTTTCAGAAAAATTAATACAAATCATTTTCCTAAAAAATTTAAGATTATTGAAAGGTAAATAGCACATCAAAAACACAAATGAATGACATACATATACACAATATAGGCTGTGTTAACATTTACTAATGTATAATTGATCATCCAGCGGGTTAGGGAAAATATAAAATATTGGCAACATTTGGTGTTGGTAAAAAACACTGGATAAGAAATTTGTGATTTGTTAAATTGAAAACAATCAAGGATGGAAAAATTTGATTGTGTTTATTGAAATTAAAACTGTAAATTTTTAAATTTGCTCCAATAAGTAATTTCTAGCTATTTTCCCACAAAAGAATATTTGTACTTAGACAAAACTACATGGTTGCCTATATTCACATTAGGATTAGTTGTGATAATAAAATATATTATATAGATACATATATATGGAGAGAGAAAGAGTGTGTTCTCTATATTTATTAATTTTGATTTCAAATGAGAGAACCTAACTCAAGAAAAATTAAAGAAAAAGGAATGTAGTCTACATGCAAGTGAAATATCCAGAGACAGTCCTGGTTTTAGTCAAAGAGAGATCTAGGAGTCCCAGAAATATAATCAAGTCATGCTATTACATTCTCTATATCTTTGAAATACATTGTTATTTCTGTTGGTTCCAAGTTGCCTCTCACTTATTATTGACAAAATGGCTGCCATTAATTTCAGGCTTAGTTTTTAATCTAACAGAAATATAAATTTTCGCTAACATTAAAACAGAACACTTTAAATTATGGTACACTGTACAGAATCAGATCACTTGCCCATTCGTATTCAGACAATGTGGCTAAGAAGATTCTAAGATCTACTTAGTCAGGCTTGAGTCATGTGACGACCTCTGATGCTACAGCTGGAGTTGACCCAACCCACATGAACTGGGGTGATGTCTCATACATATGGGCTCTGTTAAAAATATATCGTGACTGAATGGATGCTGGAAGTCCATAATTGCATAGTATAATGAGTTATGTTTTCAGATGAAAACAACACAATTCACAGAATGACATAAATTGTATATCTTTTTATAAAAGTGGATAATAAATCTAAAATCTTAAAACATGCATGCATGAAAGTAAATACAAACAGTATTTAAATGTACACACAGCTGTCAATATCATGGAAAAGGACTGGTATTTGAAGGGGATCTTTTTATCACTTAATATATTTCTGAATAAACTTTACAGTGCTAGTTTTACAATCTCCAGTTTTCTCAGCATCATTTGTTAAAGAGAGTACCCCTATTATGTGTCTTGGTACCCTTGATGAAGATCAGTTGACCATCCATGTGTGGATTTATTTCTGCTCTCTCTATTCTGTTCCATAAGTCTAAATGTCTGTCTTTTTGCCAGTACCACGTGGTTTTCATTATCATACATTTGGAATACAGTTTAAATCAGGAAAATTAGAAAGTGTGGTGCCTCCAGCTTTGTTCATTTTTCTCAAGATCACTTCAGCTACCGAGGCTACCAGGGTCTTTTGTGATTCCACATACATTTTATGATTTTTTTTCTATTTCTGCAAAAACTGCCACTGGGGTTTTGATAGAGATTGCATGGAATCTATAGATAGTTTTAGGTACATAGCAAAGGAAACTTTTAACAGAGTGAAAAAGCAACCTATAGGATGGAAGAAATTATTTGCAAATCATCTATCAGATGAAAGGTTAATATTCAAAATATATAAGAATATTCTATAACTCAATAAGAAAGCAAACAATCAAACAAATAATGCAATTTAAAAATAGGCAAAGAGGTGCTAGTACACCATGGTTTTTTGTGCTTGAGTAGTGCACTCTATGGGGGAAGGGCATGCTTGCAACTCTGGCTTGGGTGAGACAAAGGCATTATATGTAACCAAAATGTTTGTACCCACATAATATTCTGAAATTTAAAAAAATAAAAAAACAAATAAAAAAATAAAAATAGGCAAAGGACTTGAAAAGACATTTCTCCAAAAAGGGCAGAGAAATGACCACCAGATGTATGAAATGTGCTCAACATCACTAATCATCAGAGAAATGCAGTTCAAAACCACAATGACATATTACCTTATACTTGTTAGTATGACTATTATTTTAAAAAGTGTTGGTAGAGAAATCAGAGCCATTATACACTGTTGCTGGGAAAGTAGAATGGTACAGCCACTGTGGAAAATAACAAGGAGGTTCCTTAAGGAGTTAAAAATAGAACTATTATATGATTCAGCAATCCTACTCATGCGTACATACCCAAAAGAATTGAAATCAGAATCTGTAAGTCATATCTGTACACTCACATTAATTGTAGCATTATTTGCAATAATCAAGATATGGTAACAACCCAAATGTTCGTCAATGGATGAATGGACAAAGAAAATGTGGTATAGGCAGAATGGAATATTATTTAGCCTTTAAGAAGTAGGATATCCTGTCATTTGTGATAACATGGATGAACATAGAGGACATTGTGCTAAGTGAAATAAACCAGTCACAGGACAAATACTACATAATTCTACTTATGAGACCTCTAAATGTTTCAAACTCATAGAAGCAGAGATAAAATGATGGTTTCCAGGAAACAGGGGGAGGGAGAAATGAGAAATTGTTGTTCAATACATGCAAAGTTTCTGTTATGCAAGATGGATAACTTTTAGAGATCCGCTATACAAAATAGCACCATAAATTAACAAAATGGTATTGTGTACTTTAAAATATGTTAAGGGAACAGAACTCACAATAAGTGTTTTTAACACACACACACACACACACAAACCTGGAAAAAAAATAAGAAAAGTTTTATAAGTGGTGGATATGGTTCATATTTTTATTTTGGTGATTGCATCATGGGTGTAAATACATGTTCAAATTCATCAAGATGCATATAACACGTGTGCATATTTTATATGTTAATTATGCCTCAATAAAGCTAAAAAACAAAAATAAAAATGGTCTTTATTTAGATTTTATTCAGATTATAAAATGACTTTTATTTCTTTAAGTACTTTTAAAATTTTCAGTGTTTGATTTAAAACATTAATCCACATAGAAATATTGTATAAGATATTAATATGGCTTTACTATTTTCAAGATTATTAGTAAGTTGTCCCAAGATCATTTATCCAATAATGTCATTTTTCCAGTAAATATAAGGCTATTCTATTATTATTCTCTTATATTGAATAATTTTAGTATGATGATTTGTTTTTGGGATTTATATTCTGACCATTAATCTATTCATTCTGGTCCCAAAACACACTATTTTAATTTTTAAAGCTCTTTCTAATCTTAAACTTATATTATTCCATGCGACATTTAGAAGAATGTTAAAGCCCCAACCCCTCCACAACCATCAATATTCTATTTTGATAGAATTACATTTATACATTAGTTTAAGAAAATTGGTTTCTTTATAATATTGACTATTTAACATCCATGATAATGGACTGTCTTTGTATTTTAAAAATTACTCCTTTTATATCTCTTAATTAGTTTTATAATTTTGTTCACACAATTTTTCTCATTATGGTGTTAATATCCCCTGGCATTTTATATTTTTAAAAGTTATTATAAATGCAACACTACTTCTACTCCCATTTCTAAGTGTAGAGGTGGAATATAGGGTAGCTGCTGATGTTTTTATTCTTTGTGCAATATTAATTTAGTGTTTGTGTATTATATTTTATATGTTTTATTGAAATATACTTTCTTTACCATAATTTCTTCCACTTAAAGTTATTTTTAGTATGTTCTGTGGTTTTTAGTAGATTCACAAAGTTGTACAACCATCACCATTATTTAACCATATGTGACTGACTTCTTTTACCTACCAAAATGTTTCAAGGTTCATCCACATTGTAATATGGATTATTACTTCATTCTTTTAAGACCAAATAATATTCAATATGCCATATTTTGTTAATCCAATTTTTAGGTGATGGGTTTTTGGGTTGTTTTCACCTTTTGGCTATTAGGAAGTAAGAGGGGGCTGGAGTTGAGCATTATATTAACAATATGTTTTATTTTCTGTATCCTCGTGCTTTTGTCACCTTGTTCACCCTGGGAGGACCGCCCTTCCACAGGTTTGCCAATTCCTAGAGATCGTAAACAACTCACCTATGAGCATACTTTTTAGATGCAAACCAACCGCTCTAGAGCCCACACCTCAAACACCTTATTTATTATGGAGCTATCACACTTCAGGTCATTATTCACGTGCTCTAATCACCCAGAACCAGGTATAAAATAAATAGGAAAATACCCTAAGCCCCAGAGCCCGCTGAAATTAGTCCAAGTAGCCAATTCTAAGCCTACTTACCATGCCTTTCCTGTTCCTGCCCAAGGAAACAACAATAAAGGCTCTTACCCATAGTCTCTCCCTTTTCCTTTTGTCTTTTGGCTTCTTAACTCACCCCTGTGCTTCCCCATGTGAACTTTGGGGTATGGTTTGCCCCACTTCTTGGGACCTGTGAGTAACAAACTCTCCTTTCAATGGCAATCATCTACTGATCTGTTGGCCTTCCTATACTTTATATTTTATGTTAATACACAATATTTTAAATCAGGGACATCAGTCACTCAGATAGATTAGGTTCTGGTAAAGTAGTTTCCATTGAGAGAAATCCTCATTAGGAAGAACAGAATGCCCCGGTGTATTTAAAAATGTTTACATTTCCCCTTCATTGCTGGAAACATGAAGGAATTTTTCTGCAATCTTTACTATGAGAACCTGTCAGGCCTCCTAATGGTAAAACTCATGAAAGTGCATAGGCCCCTTGGCATTTTAAACTCTCAAGCTTGTCCACAGTGAGGCTCCAAAGATTCATCAATTACCATTTGTTTCCTACCCTGGTACTGCTTCCAGCAGCAGTTTCTACTCCTGTGTTTCTGTTCAAGTAAGGTGCAATTCTCTGCATCTGCCCTCTGACCCTCAAATTTTGGGTCCCCAGGTGTACCCTGTAATCTCATTTCTCTGACGGATCTAAGAAGAGTTCAGTTTGTTCAGTGTTTTATTTGTTGTGAGGATGAGTGATGACTTCCAAGTTCCTTATAGCCTGGGCTGGAAACCAGAAGATGAATGTTTTTATTTATAGTCTTTTAAAAAATTATTTAATTCTATAATTTTCTTTTTAACCTGACTTTATATAAGATCGTATTTTTATGGTTTTGTTATTTAAAAAAATAAATTAGTAA
Source organism: Avahi laniger (assembly GCA_963575035.1). Taxonomy (NCBI): domain Eukaryota; kingdom Metazoa; phylum Chordata; class Mammalia; order Primates; family Indriidae; genus Avahi; species Avahi laniger. The sequence goes on from CAUYSK010066803.1 coordinate 6,242, forward strand.
GCTTCCTATACATCTCTCTGATAAATAACAGTTAATTATTTAAATGTTACTGAAGGGGGTGATTTTATGACAAATGGGTACATTAAGTGACCATAAATATGCAGAAAACTAGAATAAATAATGATGTATAAATACAAAACATGATTTAACAATTATCCTCAAGGATATCATATTTGAGTTCTAACAAACCTTTGAGAAATACCTAATTCCTATGTAATAAAAACTGCTTATACTATTTAATGCCTTATAAATTGTTCTGTACAGGATATAAAATATATTCATGGAAATTGTACTATAATGATCAGCCCCTCCCCTTCACATGAACATATCATTTAAACAGACAAACATTTGACTTGATGTTCAGAGTGTAATGAGGTAAATTTCTAGTATTTTGTATCAGTTTAGGGCAATGAAACTTTTCTCAGGTCCACTGGAAACTTCCCAGTGGTCCTTACTGGAATAGTACTTAGACATTAGGAGCTGAGACTCTGGAATGAAAAGACTGAATTCACATCTTATTCTGTTTCTTGATGACTGTGTTAACTAGGCTAATAACTGAGCCTTTCATCTTCAATTTATTTATCCTAAAAGTCCTACATGATAGCGCCACCTTCATAGGATTGTCATGAAAAATAATGATGTTAAAAATGTACAGTGCTTTGAGTATTACCTGACCTATATAAAGCAATCTGAAATACACTATTATATTTATTTTAGTATTTTTCCGTACATAAAAAATGCAACAACATTAAACTTTGTATCTTGTAGCTGTACCTATACTTTATAACCTAAGGTGTCTCTGAGTTTCTGCTCTACATGTTTATAGTATTTCCACAGTGGTATGTTATTCATAACTCTAGTGCTTATTATGAATGGAAATCTAAGACATCACTTATGAATAAAGAAAAGTTATTAGTTCACGTAACTGTGAAATTTATTTGTTGAATTATCTTCAGACAAGCTGTATGCAAATGCTCAAAAATACCATCAGAGATCTTGATTTTCTTTTTTCATATCTTGTTTCGGTTTGTCTTTTCAATTTGCATACTGGTTTAATATTCCTCTGCAAATTGATTCTTCCAAGACGGTGAGATACAAAACTGTTCCTAGTCCCACATTACATTGTATACCTCAAAAAAACAGAATAGATATTACCTGTTTCTCAATTGCGAGGCTGAGGAGAAAGGGGCAGGTGACATCTAGATCATGTTTCCTTCTTCCCTTCTTTATACAAAGCCCTACCTTCAAGACACAATGTGCTCTTATTGATCACCTTGCCTTACTTGCCCATCCCTCTGGGTTGTCTGGGAGCATACTGTGACTCTCAGAGCAGTGTGGACCTGCTGCATGGTTCCCAAATGAAAGGATGCTGTGTAGGCCAGAGCGACATACAAATTCTGAAAAGAATAGAGAAAATTGTAAAATCATTTTCTCTAAATTGTCCTCCATATGTCATTGCTATTTTTTGAAGTTAGATTTATTTGTTACCTGAGAAGAAATGTAGCAACTCAAACAATATTACTACTGTCAATATATAAAATGAACAGATAAGCCACATGGAAAAACAAAAAGAAATACATATTTTCTCATACACATCTTCAGATCCCAAGATTGACATTCTGAAAGAAAGACATCAGCATCAAAGTGAAAATAAATTATAATTTTTCTGTCTGCCACCTATTGCTATGCAGCCTTTTCTATGTGTATGTTAGGAAAAATAACTATTTATACTTAAAAGTGACGTTCAATTTATAATTCTGATCATTCTAGTATTTATATATAGGTGATAGTAATGTATTAACTACTTAAAACAAATACACCACTTTGTGCTATTTAAGTTGATGTTTATTAGGATTTAAAATATTCTCATACAAAATAATAAAATGATTTCAAACCAATGGGAGAAACAAGATTTTATCCATCTTTAGAAAAAATAATGTATGAATTATTATAATCTAAATTTTTTTCTTTTTTCTCCATTATAATCACTAATTAAAAATATTTATTGAAATATCACTTGTCATAAGCTCTAAGGTTTGCAGAAGTAGAAAGAAAGAAAGAGAAAAGGTCCAAAACCCTATGCCACATATCTTTACAGTCTAGTTTTTTCTTTACAACATGAATAAATGATATTCAACAAATATTTATACATTTTGTGTTTAAAAAGTTAATAATGGTTGATATAGCAGAATTTATTTTAGATTATATAAACCAATTTCTCACTTGATTACTCTTAGATGGAAAAAAAATCAAATTAGAATTTAAGTAATTTGTCTTTATTCAATAATATTGATAAATCTGGAGGCAAGAAGGAAGGCTTTAATTTCTTTCTAAATATCATGTGGGTGATTACATTTTAGAACTAGATAGGGATTATGAAAATTAACAGTTTCTCTTCTTCCTAAAATGATTCCGTGAAAAATGAGACTCGTATTTGTGGGTCCCTAATTGTCAGAAGATTATAAAAATGGGTTGGAGTAAATCAGATTAATTTACTCTTTTGACCATGCTAAATTAGACCACACACATATAAATATTTCCAAAGTTAGAACTTATTGACATTCTTATGAATTATTGTGCTATCTACCCACTAAAGTGATAGCCATAACAGGTTATTCTAAAACACCCATTGAACTTTCATTTAGTCTGATTGAAACTGAGATTATAGCTAAGATCTGTTGACTTGCTCGGAGTACAATATTTTATTTCTATGTTTGTTCTTTAAAAAATTAAAGCAAAATCATTGTGTAATTCTTGGATAATGAAATAAAGAATTTGATCTTTGTCCCCAGTTCCTGGAATGGAGCCTCTAAACCCTTGAAATTCCTCAGAGTTAGAAGTGTTTTTATTATTTATGGTGGCCCTCTAGAACCGCACTTGAATTAATGCTAATGAGGTGACTCTGATGGGCCTCTAAATAGTTTTAGGATGGTGACTGGCTATACCAGCAAGGACAAATATTTGATTATATGGTTGAAGTTTTAAGTCTTGTGATATCAGCTCAGCCCAACCTACTGAGAAAAAAAATGAGGGCTAGAGTATGAATTTAATTATGTGGCTAATGATTGGAACAATCATGTCTGCATGATAAAACCTAGTAAACTCTGGGCACCCAATCCTTAGGTGCACTTCCTGATTGCTGATACACATTGATATGACAGGAGGGTTATGTGTTCTGACTCTGCAGGAGAGGGTGTGGAAATTGTTACATTCAGCACCCTTGCAGATCTTGCTCTATGGATCTCTTCTTTTGACTGGTCCTGATTTGTATCTTTATAATAAAACTATAATTGTAAGTATAGTCCTTTCCTGAGTTTTATGAGTCATTCTAGTAAATTATGGAACCTGAGGAGGTAGCAGGAACTCCCAAAATTATATCCAGTTGGTCAGAACTCCGTGTGGCCTAGGAACTTCCAAACTTTCAACCATTCTCTGATTTAAGGGCAGTATTGTGGGAGACTGTGCCCTAAATCAGTGGTTTGAGCTAACTCTAGATAGTTAGTGTCCAAATAACATCATGATAATGCAAGATATTTTTAATTAAAATATGAACTATGTTCTTAATAAGAACAGATTTATTTAAAATTTCTGCAGCCATAAGTATAAAAAAGTAAAAATCTTTAGCAACAGTATAATTATTCTTAAAAATATATTGTATATATCTTTGATATCAATATGATATATTTCTTTAAAATATCAGAGGTCAATAACAAAGGCGTTATAAATAATACATTTTTTTTTTTCTTGAGACAGGATCTCACTCTGGTGGACAGGCTGGAGTGTAGTGGTGTCATCATAGCTCACTCCAGCCTCAAACTCCCAGGCTTAAACAATCCCCCTGCCTCAGCCCCCCAAGCAGCTGGGACTGCAGACGTGGGCCATCTAATTTTTTTTTTTTTCTATTTTTAGTAGAGAGATGAGGTCTCTTGCTCAGGCTGGTCTTGAACTCCTGACCTTAAGGGATCCTCCCTCCTCAGCCTCCCAGAGTGCTAGGATTACATGCATGAGCCATCGTGCCAGGCCAATTAAACTGTCTTAGTCTGTTCAGGCTTCTATAACAAAAATACCTTAAACTGGGTAATTTACAAATAATGCAAATCATTTCTTCAGTTCTGGAGGCTGAGAAGTCCAAAATTAAGTTGCCAGCAGATTTGGTACCTGGTAAATGCTAATTCTCCGCTTCATAGGTAGGACCATGTTGCTGTCTTCATATGGAGGAAGGGATGGGAGGGCAAGGCAGCTCTCTGAAGCCTCTTTTATATTAATGTGAGCATTAATCCTACTCACAAAAGCAGAGCCCTCATGGCCTAATTATCTCCCAGAGATTCCACTTTTTAATACCGTCACCTTGGTGAATAGGTTTCAACATGTGAATTTTGGAGGAACACATACTTGCAAACCATAGCTCAAACTGAATATCATTTTAAATAAAATAAAATATTTACAAATGTCATTTTTGAAATAAGCATAAAATCTATTTCAAGCATCATATAATTTTTATATAAAATGAGTCGAAGTAAGAAAATCTCATCGAAATCACTGAAAAATACCAATGGAAAGAAATAATGACAACAAAAATAATTGTAAAGAGTGTTAGTAAAATACACAAAAATCAACTGAGCTCATAATGTTTGACATTTTGGTATTTACAGGTAAGTATAAAGTGATATATTTTCTCGAGTATATATATATACATAAGATGCATTAATCACCTGAGAAATTTTACAGATTAACTCTATGGGTATAAATAAAAATTCTAGTGTTCAAAAGCAGGAGGAATTATGTAAGTCCACGATGATAGTATTTCAAAGCTATTACCAAGGTCTGAATTGCTGGAGTTCTCACTATTTTCCTTGATACCAAGACCAGTGGCCTAGAAGTGATGATGAGAATGAGGAAAATGTAGCCTAACAATTCAAACTTACCGATGTGGTCCGGTGTTAAAAAGGTAAAAGTCAAAGTTTAAATAGTGTTGATGATGGCATTCTGCAGTCTATCTCTACTCTACCCACTTGTCTTATTATTCGCAAGATATGATATGGCTACAACAACATAAATAAAATTGAATCCTTCCCTCAGCCCAGTGTAGTCTAATTGGCTATATCTTCAAGGGATGTGGTTTTTCTGCAGGTCACTTTTATAGACATCTAGCATACTTCTTGAATTAGAAAGTAAATCATTCATTGCCTCTTTTCTCATATAGAGTAATGGTCCACATGAATAAACATTTATATACTAGGCAGAAAAGATTGATATCACGAATGTGAGCACATTTGACAATTTTTTAATTTATCTTTTTCAAATTATTTTTTCAGTGAATCTCCTTTGAACAATGGGTTTTAAGAACTGTATAAAATATTAGACATACAAAAATTTATCTTTCAGGAATCTTCAACTTAAGGCTACAAATAGAAGTGGAAAAAAATAAATGCAATAACATTGACTATAAAAGATGGGTGGGTAAAATAAATTGTGCTTTTGTTTCAAGCAGATATTTATCTCAGTTTTTTACTAAATTTGGGAAAATAAATGAACTGCTCAGAATTACTGTGTCTTTATTTGTGAATGTGCATAAAGACATAAATCTTAGATTGTCAATTTTTTTTTCTTTTTTATAATTGGCATACTGTATAACAATTACGCAGCTCAATTTTTTAAAATAAAGTGACCCATTATTATTTTGTGCTTTGAATTTCTCTATTAAAATATATAAGAGCAGGTTTAAAGGGTACTCAAGGGAAATTATAGTGAGATATTAATATTTCAGTTGAATTTTATGATGAGCAAGTTCTTGTTTAGTTAATTTGTGGATGATATTTAAGGCAAAACAAAGGTAGCAATAATATTTAAGCCATAAATAATGATAAAACAATAGGATTTCAGTAATGAAAATGTTCTTTGTGTTTAGGGAATGGTATGGTTAAAGCCTAGTATATAAAGAGAGAGTGAATAAGGTTTCAGGATAAGGATAACATCTCTTCTATGATCTTTTAAGATATTATACATTAATAGCTGCTGTCTTCATACTATATGGTAAGTATGCATTCACTAATCATTTTCTCATTTCTTTTTTTAATTTCAAAATATTAAGGAGTAAAAATGTTTTTATTACATGGACATCTTTTATAATACTTAAGTCGGGGCCTTTATTGTGCCCGACACCGTAACAGTGTTCATTGTACCCAACAGCTTTTCCCACTCTCTCCCATTTCTTGAAGCACACAATGCTCCCTTTATCTTAGTGAACCCAAAGTCCCTTTAAAAGACATATGTTCTACAACATGGGCTGGCAACCACTGCCCATAAGCCACATTCAGCCAACAACTGTTTTTGTAAGTAAAGTTTTACTGGAACACAACCATGCCCATTTATTTATATTGTCCACCCAAGATTTCACACCTTTAACAGCAGAATTGAGTAGTTGCAACAGAGACTTTATTTCTCACAAAGCCTAAAATATTTATCATTGTGCCATTTACATTAATAAAAGTTTGCCAACCTCTGTTCTACAACATTCAGAAAGATGATGGGATGGAATGAAGGGAAAGAGAGTAGATAGTGGACCACTGTGTCAGTACCACCAAGCAAAAAGATGAAGCACTGGACCTGGGCAGTGATTGTAAAATAGCGAGGAAGAAGAAGAAATAAGTAGTCCCGCCAGAGTCCAGGACATTGATGCTAAATTACAAATAGTATTGTTACTAACAACATTCACAGAAAAATGCAGGCAATAAAGAGTTTTGAGTTGTTCTGATTTTCATTGTTTTATGTCAATGAAAACTGTTAGCAGAATGCTGCAAAAATGTGTGAAATATTTAGATCAAAATTTTACCCCCTATGAAACAGAAAGTTCCTATCAGTAAGCTTTTATTGTTTCTATTTTTAATATTTATAAGTATTTTTTATTGTATTATTACTACGCTTGTTCTTTTGCTTCTCTACTGGATACTTTCTGATGTAATGAGTACTTTTCTATTTTTCCACAAGTGAAAAATAAAGAAAAGAATTCCTGTAACAAAAATAATTCTTGCTTTTGACAATCGTGAATAGCCAATTTTTTTTCCTTCCTTTGTGCCAGAATACCTCTTCTCTTTGAGCAGAAAAGAAGACCCATTTGTTAATTACTAAGCTTAGAAAAACATACATAGAGCAAATTTTAGTATACTTAACTTTTTAGAATTTTCCCTCATTCACTCATACTGAATACACAGTTATCTTTTAAGATACATATATTATCTTAAATAATATACTTAGATGCTCTTGGTATTTTCAGATGCTTTTCTATGCAAGGCAGCAGTTTATTGAGTTGTTCCTGGATGAGTAAGCATAATTTTTCCCTCCATTTTCTTCAGTCAGAAAAAAATAAGTAATGAAGAAATGAATAACTTTTTCTCAGAGTGAAGGGCATGTATGTAGTATAGCCAGTGTCATATTTATCTCAACATTTGAAGTAAAAGAGAGTAAGAGAGAGAGAGAGAGAGAGATCTCTCTTAATTGCAGCCATAAACTCCCACCTTCTAGGATCCGGAGAGAATTTAAAATGAGAAAATTAGAGTATGTGCAATAGATTATCTGGCATATATTAAGTGTTCAACAAAAGCTAACTCCATTGGTGCCTGCCCTTTTTCTGGAATATAATTCCCATTCTCATTTTCGATGTGTTCACTTTAAGTGGCAGGAAACTCTATGCTGTGCATGACACAATATAACAAATTCTCCAATACAAGTATTAATTGTTTATTTTTGTTTCCATAAGTTTTTTGGCTTTCTTCTATACTAAGTGATACTTGCATATTAATTTCAAAATACATTGTGGGTTACAAACTCTTTTTAAAAAGATATAAATATAACAATACATTTCTTCAGGCTTAATAGGCAATGCATGATATTAAAAATATGATTATATAATTGATGTTTACATTTTTCATACAAACTGATTATTTAGTTCATTCAGAAGGAGTATCTCTGTGATTCTTACACTCAAAAATAGCCAATTTCAACAGTACTTTTGGTGAATACTGTGATGTTATAACTAGATATACGCTTATAATTGAAAGGTTTGTTTTCCCAGTTTCTTGAATCACTGTGAAAAATATCCCTTAGTTGTCAGCCTGTTTTAAACTTTGCCTTGGTTGAAGAAAACTGCCTTGCTCAAGGTCACATATTCTTCCACAGGCATCTTTCATGTAAAGGTGCAGCTATAAAGGTGTGTCCCCAGCATTCTAACTGTGGGAGCAAATTTGAAGATAAATTCCAAGTCTACAGCTCCGACCGGCATGGCTGAGGCCTCGTTTAGGACTACATAGTGGCTCAACTTCTCCCTCTTACCAATCCTGCTCGCTTCCTTCCCTTGCACAATGTTAATCCCAAGAACATTCCCTCCTGAACATCCTATATGCTAATGCATGTTATTTCTAAAGAATCCAAATTGAGACAATGCTAATTAAATTGTAAACAATTTTTTTAATTCATAAAATTTTCCTAATCTGAAATCTTCTACCCTTAGATGCACCAAAGTGATTTTCTTTCATGCCAGTACTCTGATACTTAAATTGGATTTTATACTCAAAGGTAGGGAAAAAAGAGAAACCACATTAGATCCTGATTTGTTTCTCATTTCTGAATCCAAGAATTAAATTGGTTCAACTCGAGAAACTGGAAAAATATTTTATTTTTATGTAAAAGTAATGGAAGCAACCTGTGTATTAAGTTCACTAGGCAAAGAATGTAGAAAGTAGACCATGAATTTAAAAGATCACCTGGAAGAAAAACCATGAGAGAACGGCTTTAACAATTCACAAAAACAACAACAAAGAACAAAGACATAAAGAAATAAATGGAAGGGAGGAAGAAAGACAATAAGCCAGGGAGAAAGAAAGGAAAGAAGAGAAAGGAAAAAAAAGAAAGAAAAAAAAAAAGAAAGAAGGAAAGAAGGAGAAAAAGAGGAAAGAAACATAGAGAAAGATTGATTGATAGAAGGGGAGCTTTACTACATTAAAAATTATAAAGTTACATTGTTTAGGTATTGCCATTTGTATCAGACTTAAAAAAATGTTAATGAAGTCAATAAACAAGTGCTAATATCTGTGATAATTTAGTGTATTTGGCGTGTATAGGAAATATATGGCGTGTCCTATCAGTATGGTGAATAAGGATTCATAAAATGTGTTTTGGAAAACTTGGGTTTAAGGTAATGAAGTTATATCCCTATATCACTTATTATATCAAAAATAATCAAAAATATTAAATAGTAAAATGTAGAAAATAAAATTGTCAGTGAAGAGGGAGAGAAGCAAGTTGGGGAGGAGGAAGTGGAGCAAGATGGCCAAATAGAAACCTCCAGTGAGGTTTCTATCCACTCAAGCAAGCACCTTCAGAGAAACCAAAAATCAAGTGAGTGATCATACTACCTAGTTTTATCATTATATCAAGGAAAGAGGCACTGGGAAGGGCAGAAAAGACAGTTTTCATTGCCTACACCACCCCTCCCTGCCGCTCAGCAGTGCCACACCAGTGCACCAAGTGGAGACAGAATATGTGTGCCCAGGGTAGGGACAGTGAAGTGATTGTGGGACCTTGCATTGAAACTAAGGACTATGCTGGCACAAGGGAACAAAGCACAGGACAGAATTCTGCCAGTGCCCATGGAGCGAACATTTAGACCAGTCAAGCCAGGGAGAAACCCTCTGCCCTCAAACCAGAGTTCTGACCGGTCCCATCACCAGCTGAAAAAAAGCACCTTGAACCCTGGAAAAATTTCTAGGGCAGTTGGACCGCAAATGCTGCAGACCTTGGATAATTCCTATGGATGTGTTAGCTCAGAGCCTGTGGACTTGGGGTGCACATGCCCCATGAGACATCAGCAGTGGTGCCCAAGCCAGTGCCTGTGTCAACACCCCTCTCCCCACCCAACTACAGGCAGTGTGGCTCAGGGAGTCTTCCTCCACTTGGGGAAAGGAAAGGGAAAAGTTCAGAGAACTTTGTTTTGCAACTTGAGTACCAGCTAAGCTACAGTAAAATAAAGTACTTTACTGTAGTAAAGTATTTACTACAGTAAAATAAAGTAAAATAAAGACTCCTGAAGCCCCTGAGTCTGAGCCTTAGTTCCTGAAGAAAGAGAGACTTTGCCTGGCAATCCAGGGAATTCTCCACATATCTTACCCAAGACCACCAACGTGGTACCAACAGGAGTCTGCAAGAGTCACAGCATTACTAGGCTTGGGGCACCCCCAATGTTGAAACCGCTGCAGTGATCAAAGACATAAATCTACATAGATTCTTGTTATCAGCCCTTTATCAAGTGTGTAGAAGACAAATATTTTCTCCCATTCTGTAGGCTCTCTATTCTCTCTAATGATAGTTTCCTGGGCTGTGCAGAAGCTTTTTATTTTAATCAGGTCCCATTTATTTATTTTTGTTGCTCCCATGATTGCTTTGGGGGTCTTCTTCATAAATTCTTTGCCTAAGCTGATGTCTGAAAAAGTGCTCCCTACATTTTCTTCTAGGATTCTTAAGGTTTCATGCCTTAGGTTTAAGTCTGTTATCCATCACGAAGTGATTTTTGTAAGAGGTGAGAGGTGGGGATCCAGTTTGAATCTTCTGTATATAGTTATCCAGTTTTCCCAGCATCATTGATTGAAAAGAGATTCTTTTCCTCAGTGTATATTTTTGTCTGCTTTGTCAAAGATTAGATGACAATATGCAGATGGTTTCATCTCTGGATTCTCCTATTCCAAAGGTCTATATCTCTGTTCCTATGCCAGTATCATGCTATTTTAGTTACTAAAGCCTTATTGTACAGCTTGAAGTCTGGTAGACTGCTACCGCTCAGTCTGTTCTTTTTACTTAAGATTGCTTTGGCTATACGAGGTCTTCTCTGATTCCATGCAAAGCATAGAATTATTTTTTCTAAATCTGTAAAGAATGATAATGGTACTGTGATAGGGATTGCATTAATTCCATAGATCACTTTGGGTAGTATAGACATTTTAATAATGTTGATTCTGTCCATCCATGAGCAAGACGGATTTTTCCATCTGTTTACATCTTCTACAATTTCTTTTCTTGGTGTTTTATAGTTCTCGCTGTATATGTCTCTCACTTCTTTTGTTAAATATGTTCCCAAATATTTAATTTTTTTTGACTCTATTATAAAAGGTACTGCATTTTTTATTTGATTTTCAGCTGACTGTTATTGGCATATATGAATGTCTCTAATTTGTGTGTATTGATTTTGTATCCTGAGACTTTACTGAATTCATTTATCAATTCCAGGAGTCTCTTGGCTGAATCCTTGGGGTTTTCTAGATATAATATCATATCATCTGCAAAGAGTGAGAATTTGATCTCTTCTGCCTTCATTTGGACACCCTTAATTCCCTTCTCTTGTCTAATTGCTCTAGCAATATCTTCCAGCGCTATGTTGAATGGAAGTGGGGATAGTGGACAATCTTGTCTGCTTCCAGCTCTAAGCAGGAATGCTTTCAATTTTTTCCTATTCAATATGATATTGGTTGTGGTTTTGTCATATATGGCCTTAATAATTTTAAGGTATGTGCTATCTATGCCTATTTTGTTAAGAGTTTTTATCATAAATGTGTGCTGGACTTTGTCAAATGTTTTTTCTGTATTTATTGAGAGAAACATATGGTTTTTGTTCTTGCTTTTATTTATGTGGTGTATTGCATTTATAGATTTGCATGCATTGAACCAGCCTTGAATCTCTGGGATAAAACCCACCTGGTCATGGTTAATCATTTTTTTGATATGCTGTTGGATTTTATTTACTAAAATTTTGTTGAGGATTTTTGCATCTATATTCATGAGGGATATTGGTCTGTAGTTTTCTTTTGTGTTGTGTCCTTTCCTGGCTTTGGTATCAAGGTGATATTGGCTTCATAGAATGAGTTGGGAAGGATACCATCTTTCTCAATGTTGTGGAATAATTTCTGCAGTATAGGTATGAGTTCTTCTTTGTATAGTTGGTGAAAACTCAGAAGTGAACTCATCTGCTCCGGGACTTTTCCTTTTTGGAAAGTTTTTAATGCTGCTCCAATTTTGGTGCTTGATATTGGTCTGTTCAGGAGTTCTATTTCCTCCTCGTTGAACTTAGGGAGGTTGTATGTTTACAGAAATTTGTCCATTTCCTTCACATTATGTAGTTTTTAGGTATATAGGTTTTTAGAGTATTCAAAGACAATGTTTTGTATTTCTGTGATGTCCATTGTGACCTTTCCTTTTTCATTTCTAACTGAGTTTATTATAGTTCTTTCCCTTCTAGTTATTGTCAAAATCTAACAAGAGAGCTGTCAATCTGTTTATCTTTTCAAAAAACCAGCTTTTGGTTTTGTTGATCTTTTGTATAATTCTTTTATTCTCAATTTCATTTAGTTCTACTCTGATCTTAGCTATTTCTTTCCTTCTGCTAGGTTTGGACTTGATTTGCTCTTCCTTTTCCAGTTCCTTGAGACTGTGCATTAGTTTGTTGATTTTTGAGCTTTCTGTGTTTCGGATGTGAGCATTTAATACTATTAGTTTTCGTCTCCAAAATTCTTTTGCTGTATCCCACAGATTTTGATAACTTGTGTCACTGTTATCATTTAGTTCAAAGAACTTTTGATTTCCCTCTGTATTTCCTCCTTGATCCAATAGTTATTCAACAATAGACAGTTTAATTTCCATGATTTTGTGAAGTGGTGACTACTTCTGTTGGAATTGAACTCTAATTTTATAGCACTATGATCTGAGAAGATACAATAGTTTGAGATGGAAGGCACTGTGTTGAGCAATGGGGTTACCCTCTCTGTTGTTGCTTATATTTTATCTGGAGGAGCCAATTATCAAGGTATTCTGGTGCCTTCATGTTGGGCTCTAAACCCCTGAATGGGATATACAAGTGCCCCAATCTTTGGGAAATGTCTTGTCACTCCCAAGGGTAGTTTGAGCCCTGTTGCCACTTTAGGTTGGGTAAAGGAAACAGGCACCTTCAAGCCTGAGAGCGTATACTTCTGTGGTTGCTTGATCTGCTGCTAGGAGAGAGCTGCTAATATGTTATTCAGGGCTCTTTCTCCACACTTGCGAGGTAGCTCCAGGTAGGGGGTGCCAATTGGTACAATTTCCAAAGACTCTGGCCATGATTTTCCTTGCCTGTCCATAGGCCTCAAAGCTGGCAGTGGCCTGGGCCCCAAGGGTAAGCCCCAGTGTTACGTTCTTATCAGATGATCAAAACCAACCCGCTGACCAAATCAACAGTCTTCCCCCTTTTGCTTAGTTCCAAGGTCTCACAGATTCATGCCAGTCACACTGAGAAAGCGACTTTTCTCCCTTCTCCTGCCTCCAAGGGTGGAGTCTGCCCTGCTGGGCTGGGGGAGGGGTGTTGCCTGAGACCACTGCACGTCCCAACTCAGAAAACATCTTCTCTCATTTCTCCCCTCCTCCAAAGGCAGGGTATGCCCTGTCAGAGGAAAAGTCAAGTCCCCACCCTGGGAGAGAGGCCCTACTTGAAGTTGCTGTGCTTCTTAGCCCAGGAAGCGGCTTCTCTCATTACTCTATCCCTCCAAAGGCAGGTGTCTAGTTGGCGTGAAATACAAATGGCCAGGCCAGGCCAGGCCTGGGGAGGAGTACCGCCTGAGGCTGCCACAGGGATCAGTGCAGAAAGTGGCTTCTCTCATTACTCTGTACCTCCAGTGGTGGGTTTTGTCCCACCAGCGTGAAAAGGCAAGTAGCCAGGTTGGGGGAGTGATGTTCAGAAAGCAGCTTCTCTTGTTAGTCCCCTCCTTCAAGGACAGGGCCTGCTCTGCAGGGCAGAAGCAGGGGCATTACTGGAGACCATTGCCTGAGCTTGCCCTGCTGGGCTGGGGAAGGGGCGGTGACCAGAACCACAACACACCACAGCATTTCTAAGCTACAGACCCCCAAAATGGCGGCTGCCCGTCCACAGAGAGCACTGGAGATGACTGTTTGGGGTGGCAGCAGGTGCTAGGTTTGGCAGGCTGTCTCAATGAGCTGCCATCTGTCCCCACTGCTTCCCTGACCCACTGTCTCATGCCAGTCCAGTAGGGGGTCCTGCACTCTCTGTCCCACCCTGTGCCAGCTGAATCTTCAGTGGTTTCCAAGGGCAAAGCCTCCCTTTTGGCATTTACCTCCTTTGTTCGGGTCCTGGTAACTGCCAAGAGATGCCTGTCTCCAGACTCCCTCCTGCAGACCTGGGAAGTGTCCACTCAGACCAGTCCTTCCCCCACCCAATAAGAACCTAGCACAGAGCACCAGAGAGTCCAAAATGTTTCCCGCTATAGTCTCTTCTCCACACAGCCTGTCATCCTGTGCCACAACTTTGCACTGACTTAAGGCGCTTCTCTGCCTAAGTGGATGTGGAAGTCGATGGAGGAAGAGTCGTCCTCCTGTGAGTCAGACCTCACTGCCCTAGCCGGCCGAGGGGGACGACCATCCCACGCTCTATTCCTTATTGTATATCTTGCACTCTCCAGACTTTGCAGTCCATTCTCCAATTCACCTTTTATTTTTCCAGCGCTGCTTGTCCCGTGCTGCTTCTCTGAAGATTCACAATGCTGTTCTTGTGGGAGGGTGATCCACTCATGTGTAGCTGTTTTGTGTTCTTCTCCTCCTTCTCTGGGAGCAGAGCCAGGAGGTCACCACTAATCCGCCATTTTCCTAGCTGGGAGTTTATTTCTGATTCTGCTCTACTTCCTTGCTCTGACTCACATTGTCTACCCATGTTAATGGCAATACCATACTCATTCATTTCTTTAATAGAATTGTCTGGATCTGATTTGATGCCTCTCTTGTCCAGTCTCTATGAATAATTAAATGACAATAATTTTATGATACTTTAATAACCAAAATTGCAATGGCTTGACCAAAGCTTTATCCATTGGTTATCAGGTTTGAAAATTCAGCATCCCTAATTGCATTTTCTCTGTGGATATCTTCTAGAAGCAAAGAGGAAAATATATTCTCAACCATATATTTTATTGCCAAAATTTACTAGTGCTAAATGACAGATTCATAGATAAGTCTGTTGATAATAGATGAGATGACGAGATGAGTCTCAAAACTCTAAATTTAAAGTCCTTACCAGGTAGGCAGGTGCATTGAAATGATGATGCTTTTTTTTTTTCTGGTATCTCCATTCATAGCCATATATTTATTACAAAGGATCAGTTCCTACTGGAGCTCCATTTGACTTTCCCTCATTCTGACAAACCCTTAACAGAATCAGCCAAACTACTTGCAAAGTAAAGTTAATTCATCTCAAATTATAGTGTGGACTCAAAGAGAAAATGTGGGAGAAAAGTTTCTGGCTGAATGAATACATGAGGACCAGAAGAAACTTGGAAATCATCAGGGTTTACAGAAAAGGCAAGATCTATGACAAAAATGAAATCATATCCCAGGGATATTCTCCAACATAAAGAATGTAAATATTAATTCTCTAAGCATTAGAACAAGCAACTTATGAAAAATGTATATTGCAAAGATTAAGCTACTCATCAAAACTGCTTATGTATTCATTCCAATATTTTTACTTGAAATTCTCTTATCTACTCTTTCCACCAACTACATTTGCCCAACAAAATTCAGTGTACTGGTAATTTATTTTCTCTGTTATTCCCAGACTTACTTCCTCTCTACTCTTGTTGTTACTAAGAAATAAATGTTTCCAGACTAGTACGAAGCTTAAAACACCAGCAAATTGTGTAGTTAGTAGAAAAACCTATACTTTATGTGTTAGATCTATTTGAACTTTGAAAAACAAAATTTTTTTTTTAATTTGTGAAGTTAGCCTCAATAGAAACTATAAAAATGTGTTTTTAATTCAGGAATAATACTATATCATTCTATGGTATTTTTAGATTTCAGTATCATAGCCACTACCTCTTAACACACTTTGGTTTTTAAAATTATTTCTTTTACTTTGTCATTAAATTTAAATAGCTTCTCTTCAGAATTCAACAACACACTCCTTTTATTTTGCAAGGATATGGACAAAGTAAAGTGGAAGTGATCTACTTATTGTACTTGTTTCAAATCATTTAGACATGATTCATAGAGAATGACTATGTTAGAATGAAATGAAATATTTTTAGTTAATCACAATCAAGCCTGACTAATTTGTGCTTAATTTATCTGTTCCTCAGTGTGGCTGCAGAAATTGAAGTTGTGATCAACTCACAAGGAGAACCTAGTGTGTTAACTCAATTTTCTTTCCAATATCATGTGTACTTTGAAGAGTCAGATGCTCTGTAAGAACAATGGCAATCATTTGTGTTTCTGTTCTTCTGCAAAGTATGAAGTGCTAGAGATGTTTCAACACCTTACTCCTAACTTTTCCTGGCACAATTCAACATTTAGTATATTGAAATGATTATAAATTGTAAATATGAAGGTATTAGAATTATTAAAAAAATTATTTTATGAAGCAAAACAGTTTGAGAATACAGATTTTAATGATTAATGCAAATAATATATTGCATATTAAAGTATTTATCTCATAAATAATGAGTTCAGTCCAGTGGATATAACAGCTTAGGATTTTAAATTTATAATATTTTGAATTAATGTTATTCAAAGTAATCTAAAAAACAATATTGTGATTTTCTTTTTGTTTTACTTTGTCATTCTTATCTATTATAAATATTTGTAAACCTAGAGAAAAGTTTAAATTATCAGTGCATATTTTTATATAATTAAGCTAGTTTTTTTAAAAAAAGTTAATATTTTGCCATATTTGGTTTAGCTTTGTCTCTGTCTTTGCTATATCATTTGAAAATAAGTTATAGGCTTCATGCTAATATATCCCTAAATATTTCAGCAGAAATTTTGTAGTTTTTATTTTAATATTACATATCATTAAGATAATACTATCTTCATTATTACTTAGGAGAGTTTGAGACAAAATTTGTTTAATTGACTTCTTATTTATTAACACGACAGTAATAAAATGTCAAAGTTACATTGAATTAAAAACTAATTTCCCCTCAAATCTATTCCCTGATACTGAAGTCCCACAGATCAGGGATTGCCAAACTATAGCCACATATGCTACTTGCTTTTATAACTGCAATTTTATTAAAATATGGCAATGTAGCTGTGTTACAATACTTGCTTAAGAATTGTCTATGGTTGCTTTCATGCCATAATGACAATTAGAGTAGTTGTGACAGAGGCTATATGGCCCACAAGCCTAAAATATGTATTATCTGTTTTTATAAGAAAAAGATTGGCAAGCCATAGTCTAGATCTGTGGTCCCCAACCCTCTGGCTGCAGACTGGTACGTGTTTGTGGCCTATTAGAAACTGGGCTGCACAGCAGGAGATGAGTGGTGGGCAGGCAAGCAAAACTCTCTGTATTTACAGCCGTTCCTCATCACTCTCATCACTGCCTGAGCTCCACCTCCTGTCAGATCAGAGGCAACATTAGATTCTACAGTATGGTGAGTTGTATAATTATTTCATTTTATATTACAATGTAATAATAACAGAAATAAAGTGCACAACAAATGCAATGTGTTTGAATTGTCCCCAAACCATCCCCCCTGTCCTGTCTGTGGAAAAATTGTCTTCCATGAAATCAATCCCTGGTGCCAAAAAGGTTGTGGACCTCTGCTCTAGATCATACAATCTTTTCAACAAAGCTTTTTGTACTGAAACTTGGACCAGCTAAAAAGGCTTCTGTTGCATTGGGTCCTAGTCAAAGCTGTTAACCCGCTGGATCACCTTGTCAATGTGTCAGTATGCCTAAACATGTCACAGGATGCCTTTTGAATATAATTGAGTCCACTAAGCAGTATGTTCTGTATTATGTGTCAGGACCCAGCGTGAAGAAGATTGTCCACTTCAAGGGAGAAATCTCAGCATATAAAACTCCCCTTTCCTCAGATGATTTACTGAGGTGTCACATCTCTGCTTGTTATATGACATATCTCTTACCTTATGGGAAAATAGGTTATCTATTATAATAATTTCTATATTCTTGCTTTATCATTATAATATCTTTAATTTATAGAACAAAGTGAGAGTTTACAAAATGAGGAAGTGATTAAAATCTTTACTGAAAGGAAAATGGGAAAGATAAATTAAGGTCCCATCATAGGACAGAACAAACTACACATTTCTATAATATTTTTATTAATGTGACAGAGAAAATAAGGGACTCTATTGAGCAACAGCTGGATACCAATTACCTTTCCTACCCCAGCACAGTTAACAATATGTGTTATTCTGAGTTTTCTCAGTTGCAAGCAATAAAAGCTAATTCTTAATTAGTTAAATAGAAAATAACTTTATTGAAGACTATCGAAAGGTCACAAAAATCCTGGTACAACAGAAGAACCAGGCTGTGGAAATAGAGAGGAACACAGAGGCTATGTATCCTGAGCCACAGGCAAAGTTCCACAATGAGGTAGGTCTGTTTAGAATATTATTACCTCAACCAGTAAATAGTAGATGTGTTAATTTGCTATAAAAACACCACTCTGTATGTGGTCTTGCCATAAAAAGACCACTGGACACCCTGTCACATGGCTATTTCTGTGGGTAGAGACTAGAAATGGCTGTCAACACAAGCATGACTTCTTCACTCTTTTGCTTTCTGGTAACCTTAGCTTCCAATTCAAAATCCAGAGCAAGTATATTGAATGTCCTAAGCCTAGGTCATTCCTGTGTTTTTACTGTATGAGAGACTTGAGCTATGAATATCAGATATTTTGAGTTTAGTTTTGTAAGATATCCTCTGTTAACCACCAAGATTCATCAAATGTAAGAAAAGGTTTCCGATGTTGAACCAAAGAAAGAGAAAAATAACACAATATCTACTTTAGTAGGTATAATTTTTAAGAATGATTATTAGGGAAAACACATTTGAAGAAGAGAAAGAGAACAGAAAGCTAAAAAATTTTGTGACATGAATGCAAAGCATAATTGAGATATCTGATAAAGTAAATATTTACCATGTTATATTTAGCATATTGAGTATATGTTGACTATATATTCAGTATACTGAAAGAAATAAGGCAATAATAACTCATTGGAACCAAATTTAGGCTTGTCTTGAATGTCAAAAAAAAAAAGTAACAATTTGTTTATTCCTGATTATTTGGATCTTGTTTGAAAGTACAAAACTCAGTCCCACAGGAGAGAATGGAAATGGCCAAAGTGTTAGGACAGAGAAAAAGTCTAACTCTGATTGCTGGACAGGTATCAAAAACCTGCTGATAAAAGTGTTACCAAAAGTTCTGTACTTGTTCCCAAAGCCAAATAAAGATCAGGATAAAGTGGATTGAGGAGGAAGGAAAGGAAGCCTTATTAATTTGCCAGCAAATGAGGAGGATGACAGACTCTCATCTTAAAGAACCATCATTCTCCTGTTGTGAAGAGTTTAGGCTCTTTTGTAGGTACACAGTCCTTTAGTTGACTCAGGGTCTTCATGACCATGCCACGTGCTGTTCCCATGGGCCTCTGGTGGCTCGGTTGTTTCCTGCCTGATCTTATCTTACAGTTTCTCTGTCATTTGTCTTGTGACCATTGAGCCATCCTCTGCAGTAAGAAGAGAACAAACAAACGAGCACAAACAGATCTGGAAGCCTTCTTAGAATATTATTACATCAACCAGTAAATAGTAGATGTGTTAACTTGCTATAAAAACACCACTCTGAATGTGGTCTTGCAATAGAAAGACCACTGGACAGTACCCCTGTCACATGGCTATTTCTGTGCATAGAGACTAGATATGGCTGTCACCACTTTTGTCAACATAAGCATGACTTCTTCACTCTTTTGCTTTCTGCTAACCTTAGCTTCCAATTCAAAATCCAGAGCAGGTATATCTAATGTCCTAAGGTAGTGTTGTGAAATTACAATGGCCCTTTGGTTTAATTTTTAACCCTGTAACAAAAGCAATGTGACTAATAGAAAATTATTTAGTAATAAAGTAATATATAACCTTATATATTACTATACCATGTTATTAAACATTAATGCAATTTTATAATATTTCTTGTATTGTTATTCAATTCCTATATTACCTTAAAGATCAAGAAAAAAGTACACCCAGTCTTTAGAGCCTAGACAATGGTAAAATAAGTTACAGTACTTTCCACTCCCTCCTTTCCTATCTAAAGCTTGAGCTAGATAACATGTTAGTTACAATCAAAAATTTAAAAAGTTTTATTTTGAATTGTTTAACAAAAATGCCAACTGTGCTATAGAGAAATGGACTTAATATATAAAAATAGCAACTTCTTAAATGACTGAATACAATGAAACATTTATTAAAATGTCTTTTGATGATTATTGCTTAAAATGCTTAACTATTATTATCATTGATTAAATTAACAATGTGGCACAGAATGTTTTAGCTTGTTTCTTAATTGAGCAATACAAGAAAATCCATGACCTCAGTGTAATAAGTATAGAGATGAAATTAATGACATCATCAAAATCGGAAATGTCTGAAATCGGGAAGTGATTAGATGGATTCCATTACACAGCAGCTTTTACAGTGTGCATTGTCAAAATTAAGAGTCTATAGCTCAGTTTCTCTTAAGACAAATGGACTGTTTTATTTCAATAGAAATTGGAAAGCATATTCAAATATTTTAATTTTGCAGTACTGCTCCATGTGTATAAAAAATTTGGTAATCATTGTAACATAATAAGTTCCCAATGATATACAGCAAAAAAATGTAATAAAAGTAATTCCTATGCTTTATAATTACTTTAAATGATCATTACACAAAATATTTTATGTATAAATTTTTGAAGGATTTACTCTACCACAAGAGGCTTTCTACCTGGAAGCTTATTTGTCAAAGTTTGTGAGTTGAAACATTTTACAGAAATGCATGAAATTCTAGCTTATTTTTGAAGAATGTAAAGGTCATAAAAACTAGGCCCAATTTCTCACACACAAGAAAAGTCAATTAAAATACCTAAGTTGAGTAAGAGTGCCTCCTCTTATACAGAAGACATTTTCTTGGTCACACTCCTGGTCATATACGCTACTCCAACCCAACCTGAGGCTGAGTATCAATTGCTATTTATTAACTGTTTGCCCCACACTGTACAACTTCAACTCGACCTGTTTGTCCCTGGAGGCACATATGTTTTACATCCATGCACTGCTGGATGAGGTGGGTAGTGAGGACTATGTCTGTCAGAGGCTGTAATAACATACTGGCTCTGGTTTCGAAGAATACTCCTACACTGCTGGTGGGACTGCAAATTAGTGCAACCTCTGTGGAAAAGAATTTGGAGATACCTCAGAGAGCTAAAAATAGAAATCCCATTCGATCCAGCAATAGCGCTATTAGGCATCTACCCAAAAGAGCACAAAAC
>CAUYSK010066804.1:0-14187 GCA_963575035.1 Avahi laniger
TCATAGGCACAATCATAGCTCACTGTGGCCTTGAACTTCTGGTCTCAGAGGATCCTCTTGCCTCAGCCTCCCACTAGTTGGGACTATAGGCATGCACCACTATGCCCAGCTTATTTTATATCTTGATTAAGGTGTTGGGTACACAATATATACATTTATCAAAAAGCATCGAAGTGTTTCATCAACCTGCTCAGCATGTATAAATTTTATTATACGTAAGTTACCTTAATCAAATAGCATTATTGGCTCACGCCTATAATCCTAGCACTCTGGGAGGCCGAGGCGGGTGGATTCTTTGAGCTCAGGAGTTTGAGACCAGTCTGAGCAAGAGCGAGACCCCGTCTCTACTAAAAAAAAAAAAAAAAAAGAAATTATCTGGACAACTAAAAATATATAGAAAAAATTAGCCAGACATGGTGGTGCATGCCTGTAGTCCCAGCTACTTGGGAGGCTGAGGCAGGAGGATTGCTTGAGCCCAGGAGTTTGAGGTTGCTGTGAGCGAGGCTGATGCCACAGCACTCTAGCTCGGGCAACAGAGAAAGACTCTGTCTCAAAAAAAAAATAGCATTTTAAAAAAATAAGTTTATTGTCGTCCCTCCAAATCACCTCTATCATGGACAATAATCTTCTCCAAGTTAACCAGGTCAAAAACCTTAAAAGTTTTGTTGATTTTTCCTTCTTCATCTTTCAAATTTAGTTAGCCATAGGTCCAGTGAATTTTCCCTTTGAAACCTCTCCATTCATTACCTTCTCCCCTATTGTTTTCATTGGTCTTGCACAGGCAGAGTGGGAAAAAAGACAGAAGGAAGAGGAGGGGAGAGGAGGGAAATTTATAACAATGAATTCCTTGTTTGTTGTTTGTGTGGGGGAGGATTTAAACTTAAGCTTTTTGTTTTGCTCCTATTATTTGCAACAAATGCTGTGGCAGAATGATGTGGTGGTTAGTAGCTTGGACTTTGGAGCCAGAATGATGAGGTTCCAATGAATTCTATTGCTCTATTAACTGTGTGGCTTTGGGCAAGTTACCTCAGTTTCCCCATTGATACTTTACTACTACTACTAATGAAACAACCACACACTGTAAACCTTTTTCTACTCTTTGAGCATTTTGTTTGCTATTACCTAATTAAATACTAAAAATGAATCCATAAAAAGAACACTGTGTTAGATGGCATAACAGAGGTAGTGACAGAGTGCAGTGGGAGAATGGAAGCGGAGCGCTACCCAGTTAGCCAAACTTCCAAGTTTGAGGGCACAGTCCCCAAGATTGCCCTCACTATCTCCAAGTTCAGGGGTTCCCCAAACCACCCACAGATGCTATAATTCATTGCAAAGACTCAGAACTCACAGAAAGCTATTATTCTCATGGTTATGCTTTAATTACAGGAAAGGATACAGATAAAAATCAGCCAAAGGGATAGATGCATACGGCAGAGCCTGAGTAGGTTTCAAAAGTGAAGCTTCCATTGTCCCATCCTTGTGGAGTCAGGATGTGTTACCCTCTCAGCATCAGTGTGTGACAATGTGCATGAAACATCGCCAAATAGGGAAGCTCACCTGAACTTCAGTGTCCAGAGTTTTTATTTTATTTTATTTTTTATGGACAGGGTATCACTATGTTGTCCAAGCTGTTCTTGAACTCCTGGGCTCCAGAGATCCTCCTACCTCAGCCTCTGGAGTAGCTGGGACCATAGGCACATGCCACCATGCCCAGCTCAGTGTCCAGAGTTTTTACTGGGGCTTCATTGCATCAGCATGATTGCCCCATGTGGTTGAGTTCTAACGATATTGCAAGACCCAAAGCCCTCACCCTGAGTCACACAGTTGTCCTTTCTGATGTGGCTAGCCTCTATACTAAGATTTTAGGTGTGGTCAGCCTCACCCTAAAATATGGTGTGACCATCACCCACCCCAAACGAAACAGTGACAGTGACAGAGTATGTCCCAGAAGTCTAGGGCAAAAGCCAGGTCTTTTCTTTGGTTAAGGGCAACTTGTGTGCTACACAGGCACCTAACCCAGATTTGGGAGCCAATGTTTATGGTCGGGATTGAGATAAATTGAAGTCTAATTGAAGTCTACAGAAGAATCTGACAAAAGCTATACTTGATTAATTTGTTATTGTTATGTTTATGAAAAAAAGAATCATATTCCTGTATATTTAAATATTAGTGGCAATAATTCTTACCCCTGGACTTTTGTGTTACTGTGGCCATCCTTTCTTTTTTTCGTTGTTACTGCCTTATGAATATTTCATGTTTTCCTAAAATTAGGAAGTTTTTAAAGAAAACTTTAAAAGAGAAAAGCTATAGTGAAGATTAAACACATATGTTTTACTTTTCAAAGACGAAAGTAAAGGAATGGCCAAAATCAGGTTGGAGAATTTATCTGTTTTTAGTAATCTGTGCTTTGGTCTACACGGCTGTAGACAATCGAGACTTGTCTGAGATTGGTTTTTGTAAATGCTTAGTTTTACCTGATTTTTATAGGATAGTCATTTAGCAAAAGAAATTTCCAAATAATTCCTTATTTCAGCAGTAATAGGCAAGAAAAGAAGATCAAATCCTTGAACTATTTACTCAGATGAACAGAAATATCCTTTTTTGAAATAATGGATGTGCAAGATTTAGCCATTAAAGGGGTAGGGTAAAATGAAAATCCTCACGGTAATAGTTGAAATCTGAGAAAATCTTTCAAGGAAATTAAACACTTGATCAAAAAGAGGAAAGGGTTATTGGTGAGAGCCAAGATTAAACAGCAGAGTTGTCTGAACAGAGTCCTCAATTATAAGAAGCATACAGTTAATAATGTCCTCTCAGGGATCTCCTTTTCCGTAAGACATTGCTTTGGTAAAATGCAATAGGATTTCATTTTCTTTTAGCTAAGATAGGAAAAGTGTCTTACCTCTGAAAAATGTAAAGCAAATTTAAACATTTTAAATTTGAAAAAAAATTAGAATCAGAAGGAAAACTTTAAAAGCATTCTTCCAGGATAATCCAAGACATAGGAAAGTACCATCCCAAACTGGGATCAAAAACATTTTAAAGTACCCTTCCATTAAATTTTATTTGTAAACTGAGATATAGAAATAATCCAAAAGCAAGATAATATTGATTTACGCTTAGCATCATGAAACTTCCATCAATGGAGTACTTTGGCTCATAATAACACAGAAATCCCCAAAATGATTTATTTCAATTTTGCCACACAACTACCACATATTAACTACCACCCCATGAAGGCATTGTGTGCCATGTACTTTCCATGGTTACTTAATTTAATTCTCGTAACAGCATCAAAGGTTAAAGTCTTATTATCCCCAGATGAAAAATGTGGTGCCCAGAGAATTCACATAGTAAGCAACAGAATTAAGTTACAATCTAGTTCTGTGAGGCTCTAAATCCCCCCACCCATTATCCCTGCCCCTGTGGTTCAATAGTTTAATATTTCTTATAAGCAATTTTATTTGTAACTGGAGTCAATACTTAAGGCTAGTTTTCGCCATGCTTGTGCTTATGGTTAGCTTAGTGACAGGAAGGACCCTAAGGATTCCGCCATGTCTGCAGACCTAAGATTAACAGAAGACAGGTTCCTACAATTTCATGGGGAAGGGGCAGGGTGAAGCAGATGATCTTAACTTGGTTGTGAAGATAGTTCTAATGCAGCTGGGTCCCAGCAGCAAGCAGACCAATCTGTGACCTGGGCTGAATGAACCACTTCGTCCTGATCAAATTCTCTCACACTCCACCCCAAAGTCATATGTCAGTAATAGGCTCTTGATGCCTCATAATATTCAAAGTTCTTTCTAATATTATTTCAAGTGCAACATGCCTTCTATTATAGCATATTTCCTTTTGAGTAAATATATAAACAGTAATATTCTATTGATGTAGTTAGTCAGAACTCTTTGGTTGTAGAAGACAAAACTCTAACTTGTACCTAAACAAAACAGACAAATCTACTTACTCACGTAGTGAAATTGTGCAAAGGGGAGGGATGAACCTTTCCTGAGGACAGGAAGACCAAATCCAGAGGATCCAGCACCATCAGGATTGTCTCTTCATGATGGCTCCAGGCTCACACCCTCAGAGGGCCATAACCAGAAGGGAGAAAGAGTGTGTGTGTGTGAGAGAGAGAGAGAGAGAGAGAGAGAGAAAGAGAGAGAGAGAGAGAAAGAGTCTCTATAATTCCACACTGAAAAGTCCTAGGAAGAGTTGTGTTGTTCTAACTTGGGTCATGTGCCAACCTCTTGCACCAGTCAAGTCGAGGAAGGCAGAGTCATGTAAGAGGATGGCTCTTCCCATTCAGACCACAGTAGTAGAGTGCAGGAAAGAGGGGTGATTTCCCCCAAAAAGGGGATGACCCCCAGGGAATTGCTATGGCAGCCTCCCTAGTCCTAATCAACAAAAGGGTCATATCCGAAGTAGGGGCTGGGTTATAAAGTCAGTCTGAAGGTGAAACATAACATATATCAAAATTATTCTTGAAAAATCTCTAAACTGGGTACATAGCCCTAATTCTTAGTCACACTAAGGAATGAAAAACACTGAGCTGATTAAAGGAAAGAACAAAATAAAAGTCTACAAGCTGATATTTAGGCATGTAAATGAGCTTGCCTTTGAAATGGTAATCATATCCTTCCCAAGAATAGGAGATACAGAGAATTCCCAAGAGTATTCCTTCTTAACCACAGGGTGCATTTTATTATTTTTTGATATTAATCTTCTATTATCTTAATGCAAACCAATAAAATCATTTGCTGGGACAGAAAATATTTGTGTAAGTACACAGCACAGGGTCTGGTCATAGAAAGTACTCAATAAATGTTTGCTGGATTTAAACCCAAATCTTTGAAAGTGAAAGAGAATTTTATATTTGAGTTGACATTTTACATTGTGGTTCCTTCAGATAGCAATCATATCCTGCTAATTTGGGCTTGGTCTCCTGACCTTCAGTGTTAGACTACTCACATGTTAGAGGAGTTTCCTGTAGCATGGGTTTTGTGCTAGGAGAGGCAGCTTGAGGAATATGAAATGTGCTAGGATGGCCTGAGAAGCCTGAGTTCTAACTCTGGCTCTGCTGACATTAGCCATGCACCTTTGGGCAAATCCTTTCAGTTCTCTCCGTGAGTTTCCTTGCTGGCAAAATTGGGATGATAATACCTCCCTATAAAGCTGTAGGTGGGAAATTAAATTAGACAGCATATAATTGACAAACTGGTTCATATTAAACACTGAAATAATGTGAATTTCCTCCTTACTGGGAAGGGATTACATTGTGCCAGGCCTCAGGATACCAACACCCAAAGAAAGTGTGGAGTGCCTGCTGACACATCTGGCATAAAATGCTTAAAGCAACAACTTCTGACTTCAAGAGAAAGGCGGCATGCAGTTCTTCATTGGACATTCTTCTCAGGTGGGCATTCTTCTCTGTTTCTACCAAGTCATCAAATTATTATTTTTAAACATATTGGATTGTGCCTAGTGAGAAAAAATAATTTTTGATTTGGATTTATATGTATGCATGTAATAGGATGTTGGTGAAGATACACAACTATTGACTTATTGAGTTTGAAAGGCATTCTGGACATTCTGCTGAATGTTACAAATATTCATTCATTCATTCATTTATAGTTTACAACTTGTTCTAGAAATAAGTGTTTTTTTGGTTTTTTTTTTATGCTTCATTGCTGGCAATTGAATTGCTTCCTTCCCCAGTACTGGCATTAGCCTTTTTAACCTTTCCTAATTCATAGCTCCAAAATAGTTTACTATTGTCATTATAGTGTGGCTCATACACAATAATGTATATGTTTAATACATGTTATGATTATGAGTAGCCCTTTGGCCCACAGAAACCCAGATATGTCACAAATATTCATAACACATGGGCCCCTAGGAATACCTAGACTGAAGTCTAAGATAACATGGGATTAACTTGATGTAATTTAATCTCTTGGAAAGATTGTCTAACGTAATTGCCTTAATGTTATATTTACTGATTGGTTAATTTAGATAGAAATGAATTCTTTTTTATAAATGTGAATTAGAATCCTTTGCTGATTTTACAGAGGAAGTTAAGTTATTCATTTCATTTTAATGGGTTCCAGGACTCCAGTTAAATTGTTGGTGAAATATAGTGTTGCCCAGTAAGGTGACACCCAGGTTTAATGAGTTTCTTGGGGGAATTATTATAAGATGACATAGACCTAAGCAAAAACCCCAATTTTTAAAAAAGTATATCACATGACATTTATTTTCTTGGGCCATGCATTCCCTATTATTGTATCTTAGCTCTGGGACACATGTTTCTCTAGAACAAATAGAACATTCATGGTCATTACATTTGTTAAAAACCTACACACTAGAGCAAGGTCCAGCATGGGTCTCCAAACTACACCTAGAAGATGGCTTAACACACATTTATAAAATCAGTTATCTTGCTTGATCATAGACTCAGTGAGAACATATGCCAGAATGCAGGGCAAGAGCATGCAGCTATATTGACAACTTTTGTAAAAAGGAAACATGAAATTTGACTAGAGCCAAGATCTAACCATTCAATGCAATAGATCCTATGACCTCCCTGTCTTGTTCATATTGCTGATTGTAGCAGAACCAAGTGATTCATGATTTATTTGTTTGTCAGGGTGAGAATGGAGTGTAGAGCATTGTAGTAAGAGAGACAAGCATACGTAGGGACCTAGAGATGAGAGAGAGAGAGGGAGAAAGAGAGAGAGAGAGAGAGTGATAAAGAGAGAATGGAACACTCATGGAAATGAGTCTAGACTGTGCTGAGGCATACAAACTAAGAAGAGAAATGAAAGGGGCAGGAGGGTCGACGTCTGTCGTGGTCTTTGCCTCACTCTAAGCACAGTGGGAAGCCATTGAAGTGTGCTAAATAAGGAAGTCACATGATCAGATCTGCATTTTTATAAGTTTTTGTGTAGCTACAGGATGCAGACCAAGGGGTTAGGAGAGCAGGAGGAAGGAAGAAGGAGGAGGGAAGAAGGACTCCCGGGCTTTTGACTTGAGCAACTGAAGTTCTGGGGCCATTTATGAAGCAGGGCAACACTGGAGGAAAGCCAGGTTTTTCATTTGTTTTGCTATTATTGCTCATTTGTTTTGGGGGGTAGGGGAGATGATAAGTTCATCATCAGTGGTTTGGGACCCACTGAATTTGAGGTGCCTGTGACACATCATACTAGTCCACCTGAGCTGTCATAACAAAATACCACAGGCAGAGTGGCTTATTTCTTACAGTTCTGGAGACTGGAAAGGCCAAGATCAAGGTGCTAGAAAGATGTTTCATTCTGTGATCTCTTCTCTTGGTTTGTAGAGAGCCGCCATCTTGCTATGTGTTCACGTGACCTCTTCTTTATGCTCTTGTGGAGACAGAGTGAGAGAGTACTCAAGACACTAATCCTGCTGCATCAAGACCCTACCCTTATGACCTCATTAGCCTTAGTTACTTCCTTAGAAGCCCCATTTTGAAATATAGCCACACTGGAATTATGGCTTTCGTGTATGAATTTGGGGGCAGGGAACACAAATAGTCCATCACACACTCAAGCAGAGATGTCATGGGGTCAACGGGAATGGAGAGGGGTGTTGGAGCTCAGAGGGGAGGGCTGGGCTGCAGGTCCTGGTTTGAAAGCCATTGGTATGATGTTGCCAACCTGAAGCTTCAGGAATGGGTTGAAATCTTCCAGGGAAAGAGAACTCCAAAGAGAGAAGGGAGGCTCTCTCTGGTATCTGAACTTAAGGTAGAG
Organism: Avahi laniger; assembly: GCA_963575035.1. NCBI lineage: Eukaryota > Metazoa > Chordata > Mammalia > Primates > Indriidae > Avahi > Avahi laniger. Next base: position 7,770 of record CAUYSK010066804.1, read on the forward strand.
GAGGAGAAGCCTCCTCTTACTCTTCTTTTCTTGTCTATTACTGTTAAAATGAAGAAATATTCAGAAATCTCTTTTGTTAAATGACTATCTTGTAAAAATTCCAAGAACAGCCAGATGGAGCAGTCACAGTTGGGAAGAAACCAGGAGAGTATAGTAACTTGAGAACTAAGAGAAGAAAGATTTCAAGAGCGTTACCCCATTTCCCTTCCCATGGCCTGGCAAGCTGGACTCTCCCAAACACAGCATGCCTGCATCAGACTTCTGGCTCTGGCTCTGGCTCCATCCCTCCGCAAAAGCCAGAACTGTGATAATTGAACAGACATCTGTTGAGTAGTTGGTATGTCTGAGCTCTAGCACGGCCTCTATGGAGAACAAGAAGGAGCTGAGAAGCAGGTCCTGCTCAAGGAACTCACTGTCTTATTGAAGAGTCAAGAAACATTTTCATAGAGAAAGAATTCACAGGACAGGCTTATGACTATCAACTGGCATAGGGTTTATGAGTGGACATTGTAAGAGTTTAGAGGAGGCAGAGATTGCTATGGCTTGAGGGAGTCCGAGGAAAAGTGGATTTGTGTGGGAAGGGCCAAGTCCTTGTGATCTGAGTGAGCAGGCATTTCAAGCAGAGGGAATCACATGAGCACAGGACACAGAGATGGCAAATGCAACCCCAACAACAGTCTGCAAGGGCTCCCAGGGGCTTCTGTGCTCTAGTCTCTGCGTGAAGTCCAGACTCACCTCCTGCACCTAACCCTCCTGTCTACAAGGTGCTTCGTATTCCAGCAAAACAGAACTGCTTGTAGCTTTTCACACACATACACTCACACACACCAAGCTGTTTCTGGCTTCCCTGCTGTTGTTCATGCTCTTCTCTCTGCTCTGAATGCCACCTTCCCCTCCACCTGGCTCACCCTTACTCTGCTTCTCGGGCCAAGCCCAAGCCGAGGAGGCTCATCACACTCCAGCCGCCCCTCACCCTGCTCACACACCCTTCTCGAGGAAGACATCCACCAACATTCTTCTAAATGTCTAATAATTTACGTGGTTGTCGCCCCCACTAGACCGACAGTTTCCTGAGGCCAGGTGCTGTAGCTTTTGCTTTTGTTTTTTGGCATAACCCCAGTATCTAACCCAGACTAATGAAATAAAGTAGTGATTCTCCACTCCGCTATGCTCTGTTTGACTTAGTTGGCATTTAACCTTCCATAACGCAATAAAATACAATAAAACATTAGAGGTATGGAAACACAAAGTAGCCAGGGCCAAGCTTGAGAGGGCTTCCGAGTTCTCACCTGTTTTGACACTGTGAGCAACAGGCTCAGTAGCTCAGAGTGGTTTACACTGATCAAATTTGGAAAGTGCCATGTATTAATGAGAGCACAAGACCACATATAATGCCTGAAATTTATTTTAAAACAGAAAAGGAAAATACTCAAGTATGAAAAATAGTGCTAGCTAACCTTTAGTGAGGATTTGCTAGGTGCTAGGGGCTTACGAATGTAAGGTCTTTACAAATATTAACACTTTAATTTTCACAGTAGCCCCATAAGATTATTTTTAAATGAGTTAACATTTAAGGGCTTAGTAGAGTATGTGAGCATATAGTAAGCACTATGTACATGTTAGCAATTTTTACTCATATGACCTTGTTACAGATGAGAAACCCAGTGGCAATGGGGATAAATAAATTGTCTTGTATACTTAGTAGGTGGTAAAGTTGAGATCTGAAACCAGGTCTTCCAATTCCAGAGCCCAACTCTTAACTACTACATTAGAAGATGACCAAATCCCTTCTTGCACTGCAGGTAAAGTCGCTTCAGGTATTTCATTTAAAATGAAATGATGGTGGTTACACATGAGAACCTGTGGCAGTTGTTTGGTACCCAGACAGTCCACAGCCATAGGAAAGCAATGCTGTTAATGGAAGCAAAAAGTGCAAGTTGGGCTGTGGGACAGAGGAAATCAAACTATGCCTCAGAACTTTGCCCGTGGGATGGTGGTGCTAGCTCAGCAGTCCCAGACAGAAAATATTGGCACAGGTGGGGAAGGGGGTGTGTATGTGTCCAATGCGGACAGGGTCACCAAACATAAAGTCAAGTTCGGGACATTAAGAAGAAATTACTACCAGTTTCTGTCATTATCATTTTAAAGAAAAAGATATGGGGAAGAGAACAGATGGGAGCAATTATTGAGTACTAGGTTCTTAACATATTGTAGGTCATAAAATCATCATGACCTATCAGTATCCTACTTTTGAAGAGAAGAAATCTAAGGTTCAGTGACTTGCCCAAGGTCCCCCACTTTGCAAGTGGCAAGGCTAGGATTTAAACCTAGGCCAGCCGGTCCTGAAAGCTACACTCTCACCATAAAGCCAGACAACAGGCCATCAAAACTTTCCTCCCAGTCACATCTTTCTTCTTCCTATCAGAGCCATGGGAACCCCTGTAGTTCTTTTTACTTTTCAAAGAAAACTACGTTTTTAAGAAGCTGCAGATATCACACTGCCCTTTTATTTCTTTTTCTTTCTTCCTTTTTTATTTATTTCTTTTGGTAGCAGAATATTAAGGACATATAAAAAAGGTAAAAGAGGCTGGGCTCGGTGGCTCATGCCTGTAATCCTAGCACTCTGGGAGGCATAGGTGGGAGGATTGCTTGAGCTCAGGAATTCAGGACCAGCCTAAGCAAAAGTGAGATCCGATCTCTACAAAAAATAGAACAATTAGCTGGGTGTGGTGGCTCACGCCTCTAGTCCCAACTACTTGGGAGGCTGAGGCAAGAGGATCACTTGAGCTCAGGAGTTTCAGGTTGTAGTGAATTATGATGACACCATTGCATTCTAGCTTGAGTGACAGAGTGAGACCCCTGTCTCAAAAAAAAAAAGCAAAATAAAGAATTACAACATTTTTAAAAACCCTTAAATATCAGGGTCCTGCAATGGTTCGTAAAGATGCTTTCAGCACTAAGCCCTAAATGAGAAAAATAAAAACAACTGTGCTCAGTTTTCCTATAGACTAAATGTATTCTTTTTAAAAGACTTTTATTCTAAGATTATTTTCTTACTACCTATTTGGTGTTAAAACATCTTTCTTTTATGAAATGATAATGACAGCAATCAATAAATTCTTTTTAATGTCCTGACTTGGCAACTGTGTGTTTGCCCTGCCCCCTCCCCTCCCCACCTTCCCATGTCCCCCATAATTATATTGCTCTAGGAACTGTTGCACTCATGTATGCCATTTTTTGTGTGTGTTAACAAATTTTGCCTATTTTCCTCTTAGATCCTCTTCTTCTTATTACTGCTTCTAATACCTGATCAAATCTAATGAAATCTCTAAATGTCGTTGTGATTGCAACTGTAGCCTGAACAGGCGGAAGTTTTGCAAACAAGGAGATGTTGGCAATATAGCCGCTCTCTGAAATATTTTTCTCTGAAAAGAGTGAAAATGCTGCCTGCTGAGGTCTCTCACACCAAATATGATTCTGAATTACACACAGTCATGATTATAAAAGCCAAATTGACTCCATAATGGGTTAGTTCTTTTGTGGAAAGTGACTTTCTGATATCAGAAGAATGTATTGAATAGAATTAAATCAGAATTACTCTTGTGCCTTATGCAGAGACCTTTAAGCAAAAAAAAGTTCTAAGTTTAATAAACTAAATCAGTAAGCTTCTTGAAAGCAGAAACTTAGGTACAAACATTTATTCCTACGGTATGATTTTTAAGACCAAAAAGAGCCTCCATCCCCCACAAAACTCCCTGCCAACCTACAACAAAAAACAGGTCAGGGAAACTGTCAACAGCAAGACTCCCAGGTGGCTTTGCCTTTGCAGGGGTGACTTTCCTCTGACATCATCCAGGGGCCCAGCTTTCCTGGCCCTGGGCTCACAGTGCCTCGCTCTGCCCTTTCTCTGCAGTACCCTCCCTCACTCCACCCCGTCTTCTGACCCACTTCATAAGACCTTTATAAACTAATTTTAGTACAGTGAGAGGAACTCAGGGTCACAGAATAGACACAACCTCGGTAACTATCCCGATATTGAATTTTTTGACATTTGGTCCATGCCTCACCTAACACCCCTCTACTTGCCACAAACTCAGGCTTTTTTCAATCATTTCCATTCCTCTTCCATAGTGAACTCAGGCTTCCTCCTCCAAAAAGCAATCTTGTCATTTATGCCTCAGCTCCCTCCCACCCCGATTCCTTCGATAGGCCATTTCTACACCCAGTGGTATGGTGGAGCCTGCTTGTGCTGTCTCGAGAGAGATGATTATAAAATTTTCAAGAATTTTGCAAGCTGGGTGTTTAAATAGTTATTAAAGATTGAATGATATAAACTTAAAATTAAGAAAAGCATGTAAAAACAAAGGTCAAATAGTCAAAACTCATCATTTCCTATTAATAATGATTTTACTACATTTTACTATTTTCTATTTTCTTTATGTCCATCGTATCTGTATGCTGGGAATAGTATATGAGAGTGTGCCACTGGGCATCTCTTTACCAGTCTGAGTTCAGTGGCATCGCACTGGTAGCTAGAAATCTGTCATAGGAAGTATTTACATCACTACTACGAATCAGAGTCCCTCCCATCACACTCCATAAAGCCAGTTTTAAAGCATTTACCAGCAATCGTGCTACACAGTGCGAAAAACCCAGCTATTCACTGTTGAGTAGCGGTAGGAAAGCAGAGCCCTACATATCAGTACCAGTGGAAATTCAGTCTTCAACTTCAGCGGGTCCCTCAGCACTGTTCTACAATCTTACTGCATTTCTTTGGTCAGTTCTTTCTTCCAGCTCCAGAGGCTGATTTTTCTTACCTTCCTCCTTCCCTTCACCACCTAACCTTCCTCCTCTTTCCTCCCTATTTTCAGAAGACAAGCTAAATTCCTGCTCCACAGAGAAAATGGAAGTCTTTCAAGTGGCACTCTTTCAACTTACTGGCTCCAACTCTATCAATGGACCTGAGTCTGCACCCTGCCTCTTCCTGCTACACTGAAAGCGGTGTCCCTCCTTCTAAGGCTTGTCTTTCTACTTAAGCCCTGGTCCCAGCCTCTTTTTCCCCTCAGGAACTTCCCTCTCTCCATTATCCTCTGTCTTCTGTATCTCTGCGGCCACCTCCCCAACCAGTCCTGTAACTGGTATAATGCCCTCCTGTCTAAGCAAATGGACTGTCTCAATCCCATGTCCTCCTACAGGCACGGTGCCACCACTTCCTTTCACTTCAGCCAGACTTGAAAGCACTTTCTTTTCTCCCATTCTCTCCTTACACTGGTTTCCCACCCGGTCCCACTGAAATGCTCTTCCTAAAACCATCAATGGCCTCCCAGTTACTGAGTCCAGTGGACTGTTAGTCTTTATGTTACTTGATTTCTCTATAACATTTGAGCTGGTTTGACCCTCCACAACGTTTTGAGCACTCCCTCTTGGTAATTCTTTCCTCCCTTGGCCTCTAGGACATCACCCTCTGCTGTTTTTTCTCATACTTCTGTGACTATCGCTTCCCAATCTTCTGTGCAGTTTTCTTTCCTCTTCCCTTAAGGTAAGGGAAGAATGTAGAATACCAAATTTCCTTGGTAAAACCTGGCGCTGATTTTTCTATATCACTACTGTATTTACTGGGATGATCATCAGCAATGTGCTGATCACCAGCGCTTTCAGACACTAACCTGATTGCGGGGGACACTCTAAAATGTGTCTGTGTTATTATAAAGAAGTGGAAGCAAGGAAGAAAGCTAACATTTATTATTAAATGTCAGGCGTTACGTTAGGCATATTCATATGTGTTACTCCATTTAATCATGATTCTACTGGGAGGTAAATACAATCAACCCCATTGTACAGATGATGAAATTGCCTAAACAGCCCACAACCACCAAGCTAGTAAGTAGCAAAGGTGAAACTCACTTCTTCTGACCCCTAGGATGATGTTCTTTCCAGAGATGGCATACCTCATCTGCTTCTGGTTTATAGACATTCTTTTGAGCTCAAAAGCTTCTTTTGAGCATGGTAACTTGGAAGAGAAATGCCCTATCATTCGAAAGCAGTGGGTTGGTGGCCTGGCTGGCTGGCTTCCAGGGAAGACTTCCCAGCATAGCAATGAGTCACAGAGGACATCACAGGCCAGGGTACGATTTTCAGCTCTGCAGATTGAAAAACTCTATTCTTTCCAGTGCACCCAGAAGCAGACAGTGGCTAGGAGACAGACTCATACCACTCAAAAGCAAAAGACTGGTATATAAAGCAGAATGTCAATTTATATAACTATCAAAACTCTAGCATTCACTCACTCACTGATATGTTCTGAGCCTATGGAAATATCTCTATGAGGAGAAAATTTTGTATTCAACAGGCTATTGAGCAAGGAAATCAGAACCAGGGAGTTACATTTGTCATCTTTCTTGCTGAAGCAATTGAACTA